>JASAOG010000163.1:125000-390000 GCA_030265305.1 Biomphalaria pfeifferi | reverse complement strand
CAAAGAAATTGACTAAAATTTCAGTTTCATATAACTTTAATGACTATTAACTCTAACAATTCGTTACTGAAACATGTAGCGTAGAAGACTGTACAATATCGGTCAGTTTACAGTTAGCTATACTTCGTTGCCATTCATCTCTTCTCAACTTGCATCGAGCCGTATTCCACAGAACAGACCAACGACACACTTCCCAGTGTCGCTCCAGGTCTCCCAAAGCTGAACCAAGTCGTACTCGAGTCTACCGAATCAGAGCCGCACACGTCTTACATCGACTGTATCGACTGTAACGGCTCAAGTCCAAAGTAGTTCGCTGTATAGACTTTAACGACAGTAGTCCACTCCAGTTAACTCTACCCTAGTTAACTTGCATCGAGTCGTACACATTTCTCTTCCACTAGAGCCGCACACGTCTTACATCGTCTGTATTGACCGTAACGGCTCACTCACGACTGACTTTTTACATTAACTCTCTGGCTTATATAGAGTCCCTAATCGCTCCTCCAAAGTTGCACAAACACTGCTAGTATCATCTGAAACAACAGGTGAGGAAACGTGACATCCTGTCTTTGTTTTTACATGTAGATTCCAGAGAACACCTGCTGCAGTGTCATCAAGCCGGGGTCACACGTACTGACCTCTATCTGTCACTGTTCATTATTAACTGCCCCCTTCTTAGATCTGTTTGTCCTCTGGAACAACACGTGAGAACACGTCACACCCTGTCTTTGTCTATACGCGTAGATTCCAGAGAACACTCGCTGCTGTGTCATCTCACCGGGGTCATACGTTGACGTCTACCTATCACTGTTCATTTGTAACAGTATAAAGAGATATTGCCTTTTTTAAAAAAAAAAAGTAGTTAAAGAAAATATTTTTTATTTTTTCTAAGAAAACAGTTGCTATCATACAATTCAATCGGCCAAGATTATTTGCAAGGCAGCAGTTTCGGAGTTGTCTCTCCTAGATGAGTTGCTATCCCTAGCTTACGAGCTTCCATCTACCCGGGTTTAGAGTTAAAGCGCCATATAGTCTTTTTAGATGTTTTAAGTGTCCATCATAACCACTGGGATACCGCGACTCTTGCTCCATGACCGCAAATCAGTTTGTCCACCGCTATTTATTTGATATTCAAAAGTATCACTTATATCTAAGGGTCAGTCTCCTCACTTGGTAGAAGGTGGTAGCTCCCCCAAGATTGTTTCTCTTAATTGAAGTATTTTTATGCTAAAACAATTATATATTTTTGCTTACAAAGAACTTTTGAAGCCTTATTATTGTAATTATTATTGACCCATCAAGTATAGTTGTGACTAAAATAAAACATCTAGTGAAATTTAAAACCAAGCTGGGCAGATTTTCAGTATTTATTAATGTATGTATGGCGGAAACTTCACACATGGCGGAAAACCTAAAAATATAATGTTTTTTGGTGTATCAGGTGTACAAAAATAAATGAAGTGTTGATGAGCTATGTTGTAATTTTAAGCTCTTCTGTTTGTTGTCATTTTAGTTGTGCAAGTTAAGTGTCCTTGACATTGTTTAGTAGCCTATATCGTGAAAATCTTCAAATTATTAAAAAAATATTTAAATATTGACCCGGTGGTTAAAGCGGTAACATAACTAAAACTTAAGTCTACATTTGATAAATATATGGATTTGTACTTAACATCGGTTTTATGTCAGTAGGAGTTGAACCCGTTCACCAAGCACTAAAGTTAGGTGAGGAGAAGAAAGGCGGTTGGTACTTTTAGTGAAACACTCACAGAAATAAGACTGTATCCTGTATCCCCATACCCACATTTTCAATGGGTTCCACAGAAAAAAAAATGACATCATATTTAGACTAGAAGATACACAAGTACACTAAGCAATAGCTATTGATCAGCGTTTCTAAAACCGTGATACGCGTATCAACTAAACAGAGTGCATCCTTAATGGCACATATTGCTTTAAAAGGAAAAAAAAAGTCTTTGAAACTTTACATAAGTGTTAATGAAAAATATAAAAAAAAAGGTTGGGGTGGGTATTTGAAACAAAAATTCAAGGGGTCTTACCCAGAAAAAGTGAGGAACACTGCTGAGTTCACCTTGTACATTAACTAGAGCATAAACTAGGACACAGCGCCCTTTTAAGAATCGAACCGGCAAAAAAAAAAGTTATCTAGGTCAGGTGCAATATGGGTTGAGCAAATGCATCGGTACACTTGCCAACTTTCAGCTTATTACAGCAACATCCCATCTATCCATATTATGATTGAAATAGAAGCGTCAATCCCAAGCTGCTATTGGTCGGGTTTTTCCCAATGCTGAAATCGATGAGGAATTTATATGCACAACGAACGAATGATGTTTTTTTCTCTCTCTTTTCCAAGGTTAAAAAAAGAGAGAGGAGGGAGCGATCTAGTGCAGATGGGTGAGTGAGGCCAAAGTGGTGAGGGTTAGGTATCGATATCTTAAAATCTTATCTTACATATTACAGACGTTACCTCAAAAAAGAAGATAATTACTGCACACGCATTTCATGTTTCAATCTAGACATCTAGAGCAAAGTGAAAGGACAGGGTTAAAGAAAGCCAATATAGCTAATGGAAGGCTAGCGAGATGATGTGCTTACGGCTTAGTGTGATTTAAGTTTTACTATTTAAGGAGCGCAGGGGCGTGGTGCGACAAGGGCAATGGTGCAAAAGTGAAAGAGCGGGTGCGATTCAGGAACAAGTGTACAAAGGCTAAATATTTAGAAATTCCTACTCACTGGATTCGCCACCCGGGCATATAACCGTATACGGATTATTTACTTGAATATAGGAACAAGAGAATGGAAGTTAGTCTTTTGGAAGACTATATGATTTAAGCATATGCTAGGACGAATTTGTACAAATGCTCCTTCTTCCATAGTGCACGGAAAGGGGTTGCCTGAGCCAGCCAGGAAAACTAATGACTTGGCAGAATTTAAGTTATTGGTTAAAATGCACGACCATATGCATGACGCATAGTTTACTATTATCTTCTTGTTTGAAGTAATGTCTGTATTTTACTGGATAAGCACAACATTCAAAACCTAAAAAAAAAGGAAAAGCTTACGCCATCTTTCTTTTTGTTTTATTTTTATTAATTACTTCTGTCTTAGAAAGAAACAGTTTTTAATGTATGGTACTTAAAGGGAACATCGGCGGTATTATAAAAGTACTGTTGTACTTCTAGGATTTTCCATTGTCTAAATAAAGATGTCTCAAAGAAAGGCTTGGTGTACAATAAGCTTATTCGCTTTCTGAATAGATCCAGATCTAATTTCTCTGTATACTTCGTTGTTATGGCATGAATAAATAATTCCTTGTTCTATCTATTAAAGAGTTGCAGCTATCATGGGAAAACCAGAGACAGCTAGTTTTTTTTTTTTTTGATGTATCCGGTGTAAAGAATGAAAGAAATGTTGATAAGCTATGTTTTTTTTTAAGTTAGAGAATACCTTATGTGTACTTTTTAGAATACCTTTTGTGTACTCTTTACAATACCTTATGTGTACTTTTTAGAATACCTTATGTGTACTTTTTAGAATACCTTATGTGTACTTTTTAGAATACCTTATGTGTACTTTTTAGAATACCTTATGTGTACTTTTTAGAATTAATAAAAATAAAACAAAAAGAAAGATGGCGTCAGCTTTTACAGACATTACTTCAAACAAGAAGATGATAGCGACCTATGCGTCATGCATCTGGTCATGCATTTTAACCAATGAGTTAAATTCTGCAAAGCAAAATTAAAAAATGCCGCCTCCCCCCTTTTTTTTTCTAGAAAAAAAATCCACTAAGACTGAGCTGGACACTGTTCCAAAAGTGCATTTTGATTTAAAACTATCTTTTGTAGACCATTCCATTTTTTCCCGTTCATATTCACACCGTTATTGTACCCCTCAAGTACAACTAGGAAATTATGCACTAGGAACAATGTCGGATTTACGTGCATTCAGAAATAAGAATCTTGATTCTTTATGATAAACATTAAAAAAAGCTTATGCTCCTGTATTTGCGACGATTATAATTGATGAGCTGTGGCAGGTATATTACAATGAACAGTGTAATTGATCATGATCTATATACAATTTGACTGCTCAATAGTGCTATATGGTCTGGATCTATTGTAAGTTAAAGTATAATCCGAAAAAAAAGCTCGAAATACAAAAGCCATTGATGGTGGAACTTTTTCAACGTTCTGTACACTTTCATTATAATCATCACGATTGTATTTTGTATAGTTGTGCATTGTATCCACAATCATGTGACATATTAGGATTCAGAGTTGCCTACTGTCACGTACGCTTTGTCTATATTTAGCCCAAGGTTGCCGGCAGAATTTCAGCTACCTCGGAAATTTCCATCATGCAACAAACTTATGTTTTGGAGTGAATGTGATTGGTTAGAAATATTAATTATTGTACATTGAGCTGCATTTATTGGTCAGATTGTTTAACCAAGCGGCAAAAAATATTAGTCACGTGGCAAAACGCCCAAAGCTCTGTAAGATTCTAGATATTAGCGCCAGTCTCGTGTTAGAAATCAAAGGATTTACTTACTTAGACTTACTTAGACTTAGGTCCTCCCGCGCCGTTCGGCGCATTGGGCGGCAAGCTGTCTCCATAAAGATCTGTCATTGGCAATGTCTGAAACCTCCTCCCACCTGGTGTCCACTGTTCTGAGGTCCTCCATGAAGGTGTGTCGCCAAGTAATACGAGGACGTCCCTGTTTGCCTTTTCCTCGTTTTGGCTTCCATGTTATCGCAACTCTTGGTGTGCGTAATTCATTTTGACGTAGAACATGTCCCACAAACCTCATGCGACGCTCAGTCACAACCTCACTAAGTGTTCGACTCCCAGTTCGGCATAGGTGTTCCTTGTTTGAAACTGACTCCCAAAATCCGTCTCAGCCATTTTTGTTGAGCCACATTTAGTCTTTTCTCAATTTTTACAGATGACTTCCACGTCTCACATGCATATGTAGCAGTTGGAATGACAATTGTGTTGAGAAGGTGTATTTTTGTCTCGAGTCCAATGGCTTTGCTGGTCCAAATAGGCTGCTACATCATGGTAGGCATCTCCATCATTTGTTATGATGCTGCTAAGGTACGTGAACTTGTCCAGCTCTTCAAGCTTTGACTCGCCAAGTCTGATTGGGGCACCCTTTGCCTTATATCCCACTCGCATAATTTTAGTCCAAGTTTATGCGGAGGCCAATTTTGGCTGCCTCTCTGTCTAGGCTCTCCGTCATTTCTTCAATTTATTTGTAGCCCCGAGTAGTGCAACATCATCAGCAAAATCCAAGTCCATCAATCGGAGTTGTTCACGCTTGGAATACCAAAGGCAGTCTGGTTCATTGCTCTCCTCATTATGTAGTCGATGGCTAGGAGGAAAAGGAAGGGAGATAAGATGCACCCCTGTCTCACACCTGTCTCGATTGTAAAAAACTCTGTTGTTCCCTCTTCTGTTTTAATGCAGCAACTAGACTGATTGTAAAGGTGTCGTAGGATCTCGACGAATTTTTCTGGGATACCGTATTCTCTAACTATTTTCCATAGTGATTCTCGGTGGACACTATCAAACGCTTTTTTGAAGTCCACGAAACTGATCGTTAACCGTTGTTGGTACTCAAGACTTTGTTCTATGATATTTCGTAGAACGAAAATCTGCTCTGTACATGATCTGCCTCTTCGGAAACCTGCTTGTTCTTCTCGGAGCCTTTCATCTACAGACTGTTGAAGCCGTCTCAACAAAACAGTGCTGAAAACTTTGCCCGGGACAGAGAGGAGAGTAATGCCCCTCCAGTTGTTGCAGTCTGCCAAGTTGCCCTTTTTTGAAAGCTTTACAATCACTCCCTTTTGCAGTCCTCTGGGACTTTTGAAGTTCGCCAACAGAGATTTATAATTCAGTCAATCTGTTAACAATGCACTGTCCCCCATATTTTAGCATTTCTGCTGATATCATGTCTAGCGCTGGTGCATTGTTATTCTTTAACACTGCAATGGCCATGGTAACCTCCTCAGCAGTTATTGGGTCTGTCTTGACCTTGAGATCATTGTCTGGAGAGGGGTCCTTGAATATGTAAGTTTGGTCTGGCGACAGTTGGTTAAGGGTCTCTTTAAAGTGCTCTACCCATCTTGCATCCTGTTCTTCTTTTGTTAACAAAGTTTTGCCTTGCTTGTCTTTTATCGGTGCCCCATGTCCACTCTTTGCTCCAGTGAGATCACGGACAATACGATGGAGGGTTTTTGTGTCATTTCCGCTTGCAGCTGTTTGTGCTTCTTGTTCCTTCTGCTCAATCCAGTCCCGTTTATCTCGCCGACAGCTTCTCTTTACTTTCAGATCAGCTTCTCTATATATATAGGCTTCTTCCGCTAGGCTGCGATCCTGTGTTTCATTTTTCTGATCTCGTCTACGTTTGGCCTCTTTTCTCTCATCTATCAATTTCCATGTTCTGTCTTGTATCCACCGTTCCTTGTATGAACCTTGCCTCCTTCCGATAACTTCTTCCGCGCACCCAATAGTGGTATCTTTAAAATTTGGCCCACTCTTCTTCAAGGGTCAATATATCTGCAAGAGCCTCAAAGCGGTTCGTTAGTTTCAATTGGAACTGTGCTGCAGTATTGCCGTCTTTAAGCTTTTCTACATTAAATGGGCGGGGTCGTGTGGCTCGTTTTGGTTGGCGTTTCAATCGGAGCTTACATTTGCCACTGACAAGGTAGTGGTCTGAGCCGATATCCGCTCTTCTGCGGGTCCGCACGTCTAACAGAGATGACCTCCATCGTTTGGAGATGCAAATGTAATCTATCTCGTTGAAGGTTTCTCCATTTGGTGATCGCCATTTTTTGTGTGTATTTGTTTGTGCTTAAAATATGTGTTTCCAATTGAAAGGCTGTTGGATGCGCAGAGAGAAATCAAGCGCTCGACATTATCACTGATGTTTTCTGCAGAGCCATATGATCCCATTACATATTCAAAGCCAGTTCGGTTGGGATTGATTTTGGCGTTAAAGTCTCCCATCAGTAGAATTAGGTCGTAAGTAGGTGTTTCATCAAGAGTGGCTTGTAATTGATTATAGAAATTATCTTTGATGGTATCTTCTGCATCCTCTGTAGGGGCATATGCTTGGATGGTAGTGATTTTGATTTGCTTTGTTTGGAGGCGAGCTGTAATGATGCGGTCACTTACCGGCTTCCAAGCAATTAGCGCTGAAGCTGCTATTTTAGACATGATGATTCCTACACCACCAATGTGCTCCTTATCATGTTCTGAATATATTATTGTCTTGCCATCATTGATTATTTGTCCACTTAATGTCCACCGCATCTCGCAGATTCAAGGATGTCCAGCCGGTAAGAGTCAAACTCTCTTAAAAGTTCGGCCAGTTTACCGCATTGATTCAGGGTTCTTACATTCCACGTGCCTATAAGAGTCGGTTTTCTTGCGTTGAAAGGCTTGCCATGTATCGGGTATTGGACTTCCAGTTGGCTTTGATCCAACACCGTCATCAGAACTCAAAGGAAGCTGACATAATTATATTATTGTGTAGGTCATTTATTTAGTAGAAATATACATATTCTGTTCTATTTAAGTACATTTAACCATTGTAATTATTTGTGAATAGCTTTTCCAAGTTTTGAATTCAAGTATTTGTTTTAGACGAAGAGAAGTTTCTTTATTGAATTTAATAATAACATACTTAGATCGTCTTATCGACTAGCAACTTCTAGATGATCCTCTTATCAACTGGCAATTTCTAGATGATCATCTTATCAACTAGCATCTTCTAAATGATCATCTTATCAACTGACGATTTCTAAATCCTCGGCAACCACGATCATTGATTGTGCAATATAGATCAAGATAATCTTTAACGTGACATCTAGCACCATTGATGATCGTGACACCTACAAATTTATCCAATAAATGAATATTTTTCTTTCTTTTAATACAAAGTAAATAATGACTTGAAATAAATCATAGTAAGGCAGTGCTTCTCATATTCTCGGGTGGCGACTTCCTAGATAACATTTTCGTTCGAGCCCCCTTTAGAAGCTGGAGCCCAAAGAAGCAATGAAGGCTTCCACAGTGAGGTCCGATAATTTTTTTAAAGAATGTAAATAAAAAAACAACAAATTAGTCACAATTTTTAGGTTTTATTTTTCATTTATATTAATTTAACACTGTGTATAAAATCCAAAGTTTGGTCATGAAAGTTCAGTGAACATTTTTTTAAAAATTGTATTGCCTACATCGTTTGTAAGCGTAGTAAGATGTTCTTCCTGGAGATAGTCTGAACCTTTTTTATTTTTTTGCCTCCCCCCTCCCCCGTTGTTGGTCCACTGTTGGCTTGTAGCTCTAAACGGCTAGTACAACTGAACCGATAAAGGCCTTTTATATTTGTTAATAAATAAACTTTGAATAACTTGAACAAACTTCTTTGTGGAAAAAAAAGACTAAATATAACTTATTATTCGCGATTTAATTTGAGATGAAATATAGATCTAATAGTAATGAAATAAACTGATATTTACAACAAAATCAAGCTCACAACCAAAATAAAGTCTTTGCTCTTTCATGTTTTAAGATAGTCTGACATTTGCACTAGGTACTCTGATTTTATCATTGTCACTGCAGAACCCTCCAATCAATCGCTTAGACTCTTATCACCGCCGCTTAGGAAACACACACACGCCATAACATCCCATTTTGTCAGGACGTTGCGCCCTTTCCCTCCATAGAAGAGGAACTAGCGCCCTTCCCCAAGTGAATGTTTAAAAAAATTGACTATTTAATTACCGGTTATAGATCTTCCTACAGGGCGGGCAATTCGACTCAAAACAAATATTACTAACAACCCGCGAAAATTCAAGACCAGAAATAAGTAGGCGCTTATGAAAAAAAACAACGTGGGATCCTCGTACACTGCTCTATTTTATTTGTTCTAGTTTACAAAATAATTTTTTATGTACGAATATCGTTTATTATTTCAAAGGATAACGGAGTAATTAGAATTTATTGAAAATATTTTAAGTTTTTTTTTTTCTATTTAAATAATTTTTTTAAAGTAACCTTGAAATTACGATTTGGCCGCCCCCTAAAGTCGGCCGCCTGCGTGCAATGCATACATTGCACAATAGGTAGCGGCGGCCCTACTGCCAAGTCATTAGTTTTCCTGGATGGCTCAGGCAAGCCATTTCCATGCTCTAATAGCACTTTTGTGTACTTTTTAAAATACTTTATGTGTACTTTTTAGAATACCTTATGTGTACTTTTTAGAATACCTTATGTATACGTTTTAGAATACCTTATGTGTACTTTTTAGAATATCTTATTAGTACTTTTAAAATAACATATGTGTACTTTTTAGAATACCTTGTGTGTACTTTTTAGAATACGTTGTGTGTAATTTTTAGACATAAAAAAAACGGATTTTCTAAGCTTTACCCTTTGTAACAATTTTTGTTTTATAGAAATGTAATTGGCAACATTGAAGTTTAGTGTTCTTGATGATGTTTAGTTATTGATCGAAAACCATGGTCTATAACAAACACAAATGAGCTTTTTGGTTTTTCTAGTGTATCAAAATTGTTGATCAGATGACTATATAATTTAGAAAGTATATTTGTGTCCTTAGCAATGAAGAATCAAATGTTTTAACTTTCCTCTTTGTGACACTCATTAATATCAATACGCAAGAAGAGCATTACATGTTCGCTCTATGACAGTGGCGCTAGTAAACAAAACAAACAAAATATAAAACAATTCTTTACAAAAAAACAAAAAACAAAAAAAAAACAAAATTAAAAAAAAAATGTAAAACAATTCTTTAAAAAACCCAACAAAAACCAAGCTTATCTAAAGGGGAAGAGCTCATAAACCTATCAATGATGTACACGTCATTTCCTTATTGATATCAAACAAAACAATTCATCAGCAATAATTAATTGTCTACTTGAGTTTACCTTTGTTTACCTTTACCTACCTTTACCTATCCCTTAGTCTGTTGGACCGTTGGAGCACCAGGCAAGATTTGTCAACCGTCTTTCTCCATTTCTCCCTTTTTTTTTGCCTTGTTTAGAACCTCTCTAATGGCAGGCTCGTCCATTCTTTAATGTTCTCCTCCCATCGCTTTTTCTGTCTGCCTCTTCTTCTCCTTTCCTGGCACTGTTCCCTGAAGGAAGGTCTTTGCGAGCCCCGTTGATCTTGTAATGTGGCCATAGGTTTTAAGCTTTCGTCTTTTTACAATAGTTAGCAGGTCGTCATGGGCTACGATCGCTGCAGTAACCTCGTCTCTCATTTCTTGGTTTGTGATGCGGTCTTTGAATGTGATGCCTAGGATCCTTCTGTAGCATCTAATTTGTTAGGTGCAATCATGAGCGTTCAACCCCCCCCCCCCCCGAAATGAAATCCCTGCCATGGGGGGGGGGGGGGGGGGGACGGAATTCAGTGACTGATTTTTTTTCTTTCATTTTGTTTATTTTAGGTGAGATTTTAATACTAAATCATCATTTACCACTGCACAGCCGAGGGGGTTTTGAGTTAAAAACCCTCTACCAGTGGGTTTTGCTTTTAAACCCCTTACCAAAGGGTTTTGAGTAAAAAAAAAACCTATCATGGGGTTTTGAGATAAAAATCCCTCTACCAGGGGGTTTTGTTGGCTTTCAATACCAGAAATAGTGCTCGGCTACGCCCATGGGTGCAATAAATAATTGTTATAAGTATAAACGTGATCGGGGAATGTGTGAGGGTAGAAATAACGTTAACAAGAATGGATGTGGACTAAACCCAACAAATTTAGCCATATCTGTATTCAACAAAAATAATTAGTTACCAGTAATTAATTGTTTAATTGGCTACATTTTTTGTTATTGATTCATGTCTTGCCTATGGCAATGAATAACTGTGTTAATTAAGTTTCAACAATATCAGAGAAATAATGTGTACACACTTTTTACCCGACAGATAGACAGACAGACAGATATGAGCTTTGTAAAAAGGGAGCGATTAATAAACTCAATAAAGCAATGTGGGTACGAAAATCGACTTTTATCTTAAGATAAGTTTGATTTTAGAATTTATTTGATCTCAGAATCAAAAATTGATATCGCTTCACGTCGTGCATTCTGTGCAGCAAAGACATCTATAACATCAACTACATCGATACTTTCTAGTATTTGTGACTTCACTGACATTAAAGCCATGATAAGCCTTTCTTGTGTCATTGTGCTCCTGAGATAGTTTTTGATGAACTTGCGCTTTGAGAATGATCTCTCACATGCCGTAATGAAAGTGGCCTGAATTAGCTGTTTTCGGAGGAGGTTGCAAAGTTTGAAGCCTTTTTACCTAAATATGTCCATTGGTGATTGTATTACTGGTTTGTTGATGAAAAGTGCTCGTGCATCAATGACATCATTGAAAAATTTATTTCATCATACAAACAGGAAAAGTAGCACAGTTTGTCAGAAGCGGGTCTTCATCTAACAGGTGTCTTGGTTCAAGAAGAAACCCAAAGGTATCCATTTTCTTTCCAGCCTTTGAAATCTGCCCTTCATCTCCATATGAAATCTGTCCAGCACTTCTGTCGCAACACGTTTGAATTGCAGTTTTATTGACACTCCTACATTAGAACTCAACTTCCCATCAAGTGTTTTCTTTCTTCCGATAGTTTTGATTACATGGAATCCATAGTATTCATTACCTTCTTTTGCTTTTTCGATGGATTGGGTTTTTGTCAGTTTCTCATCATTTTGCAGAAAGCATGAAAGGGTACTAATTTCTTTAGCAGCTTCCTGTATATGCAGTCCAGACGTTTGTAGTTTCTTCTGAACTATATTAATTGCGCGCAAGAGCTTTGACCAGAATTCAAGATAGGCAAAAAATTCTTAATTTTCCACTGCATTCTGTGCTAATATTATATAGTATTACGTCATTGTTGGATGTTTATATTTTTTGCGCAAGCAAAAGAATTCAGAGCATACAAAAGTGGGAAAGATCCATATCTCTTTATGCTCGAGTATAGAAATACTCCGATAAGTGGACTGCCGTATTCACCATCACAACTGCTGACGAGTAGAAGACTCAGGGAATCATTCCAACTGATCCCAAACTATTGAAACCATCGGTAGCTGAAAATGCAGAGACATTACTCAACGAACGACAGATGAAAAGCAAAGTGAAATACAATGCAAAAGCAAGACTACCTAGAGATTATTCTGTCGGAGAGTTCGTCTAGGTCAAACATGGCAGAAAGCAGTTGTCATAAAAAAACATTCAGCACCCAGATCTTACATCATAAAGACAAACGGAAAAACATACAGAAAAAATCAACGCTTTTTGAATAATATGATACCGATGGAGACAATGAACTGCAAACTGTTGGAACAGACAGTTATACACCAACGTCTAGAGAACTTGTTGTTCCAGTCAAGACAACCAGAAGTGGACGAATTGTTAAAGTTCCTAGTAGACAGGGCCGCCTTAGGCCACTGCAGCCTATGCGGTCGCAGTGGGCCCCGCGCTTTCATAAGACCCGCGCTAATTTTAAGTGTACATTATTAAATTAAACCATTATAACGTTTATAAAATAACAGGGTTTTCACGACCTCCTGATTTTCCAGGGCCTCCAGGAAATCTCATGAGAACGCAAAATATACGATAAAGTCCTGAACTTTTAAAAAATTTATTCAAATCTCCTGAAGAATAGACGAAGTTGACATTTTGGGTGCCTATAAATAAAAAGTGGCATTGCGAGCTTTCATTTGATAAAATTTTTTTGCAAAGACGAAAGTAGGCCTATTTTCTAATTCAAAAAAAATAATTTTGACATTATGCTCATCCCTACCCAGACTAGGCCTCGCGCGATCCGTTTCGCATAGGGCCCCGCAAATGCTAGGGCCGGCCCTGCTAGTAGATATCACTTTTTAAGAGCTTTAAAAGGAAGGGTGGGATAATAACTACAAAAAGGAAGGATGTGTTAATATTATATGATATTACGTCATTGTTTGTTGTTTATGTTTTGTGCGAAAGCAAAAGGATTAGATGGAAATAAAAAGATAAAAAAATAAAAATAAAAAATCCATTGGAATGAGGAAAGATGAATAGAGGGGTAATAACTCAGTCTGAAGTTAAATTCTGATTTATAGACGCCAAACCCGAATAATGGACTATTCTAGCATTATTAAGAATAACTTTTGGATCTGTCATACTCGATTCTGTAAATTTTGCTTCAAGGTTAATTAGTGTAGCCTAAAATACTCGCCATTTAGATATATTATTAGTAAAGGTAACAAGATACCTAGAATTCGCTCTATATCATGAAGTTTTATTTGTGGCAACAAAGTTTAAAATGTAAAACTAACTTTAAAAAAAACAGCAAAGTCAACGTACTGATAGACCTATATCTACTTTTAATCTTTGTGATAAATTTAATCCATAAATGTTGAAAAAAAAAACAAGATTACAAAGAGAGTTTGTGTTGCTACACAAACTCAGAGGCGGCCCCGTGGGAGACGGATCACAGTCGGATCCGCATATTCGTTGGTCAACTGAGGATGGCATCAAGCAGGGTATGAAACCGAGACCGTAGAGATAATAATTTCTGCGCGCTAACCGCACGACCAGGCATTGCTCTTAATATAATGACAAACTGGTTACAAACTAATAGCCTACTATTGATAATATACCTACACATTACGGAATGACAACTACCGGATATGTACAATGTCAGAAGAGCGATTTTAGATAATCTTTTGGTATTGAGCATTTTCATTTAGGCCTAAATGGAACTAGAATGAGGATGTAGATCTACCTAAATTAAACTACTAATTTAGCACTCTCAATATCTATATCTACTAGATCTAGATCTAAAATATATATTTGGGATAATGTAGATGTAATTTAGATAAGATTTATTAAAAAAAAAACACTAGATAATCAATTAATAGACTAATTGCAAAATCTAAATATTAAAATAGTAGATTTGTTTTAGTATTTTATTACATTGCAATATTGACATATTGACAATCTAGACTTTAGAAAAAAAATCTACACTTTAAGCCTAGAAATTAAAATTATAGATCTTGATCTAGTCTAAATCATGGCTGTCTGGTAGTGCGGTTTGCGCGCTGGACTGTCGTTTGGATTCATCGATGGTCCCAGGTTCAAATCCTGCCCGCTCCCATCCCCCGTCGTCCTACGGGAGGTTTGGACTACAACCCTGATGGAACATCCGATACATGTAAAACAACAAACATTCTAAACTAGACCAAGAAATTCTAGATCTAGATTCTATAATGATTTTAATTAAAACTTAAATCTAAATCTAGTTTTAAAAATCTAGCTCGTGTAAGAAACAAAATCTAGATCTAGTGTAAAAAATCTAGCTCTAGTGTAAAAAAAATCTAGATCTAGTGTAAAAAATCTAGATTAGATCTAAATATATTATGTCTTTTTAAAATGCGAGTCACATTACTAAATTTAATAAACATTACTATACCGAGTTGATTTAGCATTTAAAGAATTTATTCCATATGACGTCAAAGGAAAAAAATCCACTACGTCACACGGTCTAGTAGACTAAAAAATATCATCTATACGAGCAGCTTGTTGAGGGTTCATAGACATTGGTGCACCGAGTGATTTCTTTTAGCATTTCATTTAAAGAATTAACTCCATATGACGTCAAAGGAAAAAAAATCCAATACATCACACGTCCTAGTTAGACTAAAAAATGTCATCTATACGAGCAGCTTGTCGAGTGTTCATAGACATTGGTGCACTGAGTGAGATCTTTTAGCATTTCATTTAAAGAATTAACTCCATATGACGTCAAAGGAAAAAAGATTCCATTACGTCACACGTCCTAGTTGGACTAAAAAATGTCTTCTATACGAGCAGCTTCTCTAGGGTTCATAGACATTGGTGCACCGAATGAGTTCTTTTAGCATTTCATTTAAAGAATTAACTCCATATGACCTCAAAGGAAAAAAAATTGCATTACGTCACACGTCCTAGTTAGGCTAAAAAATGTCATCTATACGAGCAGCTTCTCGAGGGATCATAGACTATGGTGCACCGAGTTTGTTCTTTTAGCATTTCATTTGATGGGCTAGTTAGACTTAATATATATATTAATATATATATATATATATAAGGATTAAAGACGCTTTTTTTGTTTTGTCTGTCAGTTTGTCTGTCCGTTATGTTAATAGCGAGAAAAAAAGACTAAAAGCTATTGAAAATCTGATTAAAATTAATTTCCCTTCCGAAAAATCGCATTAGTTTTAAGTTTCTATTATAGATTGTTCCGGATGTTTATATATTTATAGTGAGAAAAAAAATAAGAATTCCAGATTAATCAAATACCGTTAATTAAATTTCTGGGATGGTCTGCTATAAAATTAGATGTGCCATACCCTTATGGAGATTTTATCAAACCATAATTTGGTGTTAGGAAGTTATTTTCCTTAAAAATCAGAGCATAATATTAACGATAATTAGATTTTTTAACGTTTTAGATAGAAAGTTACATGTAGTGTAAGAGAGAAGTACGATATTACATAAATAGAGTTAAACTAATTTTCATAAAAAAACCGGAACAACCAATTTTCGTAAATGAGAAAAATATTTGTTTGATTTATTAGAAGAGGTATTTCAAACATTTATTAGCGTTATTAGATTTTTCATATAAAATTCGGATCATTTTTGGCGACGATTTGTAAGAAAATTAAGTTAATGTAGGTCGATTTCTTTTTCGAAACAAAATCTGGAACATCCTTTACCGATTAAACAACTTTTATTATGTTTCGGCAAGAAAGTTAACTGTAAAATAAGTCTAAAAATTGATTTTTAATAATAGTTTCTAGTAAATTACTTTCATATTTTAAAATCCTGAATAACCTATTGTCGATATTTTTGAAAAAAATATAATTATTTGACATAAATTTGTTTTTTATAAAACAATATCCGGAACAAATTTATAGTTACTGAAATATAAATTAGTATAGATATTTTTATTTAGCATTTATATGCTATTTACATTAAAAAACCGGAACAATATATTAAAGATCATGTGTTTCTTGCAACGTTTAAGCATGGAAATAAAATCTACTATAACTTAGAAGAGCAAACAAATATTGATTGGCATTGATTTGTTTTTCACAAAACATCTGGAAAAATCTATTATAGATGCTTTAAACTATTGCAATATTTCTGAATGAAAAATTAAAGGTTAAATCAGATTTACAATATCCTCTAGTGTTATTTGTTAATCTAACGTGACGGACAGACCGACCAACAGTCAAAACGCACAAAAATAATCTTCTTTTATTCGGATGGGGGAACTAAACAAAAAAATAATAAAATCTGATTTTTAAAAAAAGTTTAAGGAATTGGTTTAGTACCGGATCCTGTTGCGACGTTACGCTACTGCACGAAAGTCGCTGCTTAAAAAGTCCATTTTAAAAAATGTGCGTGATATTTACATACAAAGTGCATTATTAGCCTTTGTAAACAAACAGAAATGTTTTCTTTTAATTTTAGCAGCTAGTTAACCAGAAAAAAACATCTTTAAGTATTATTTATATTTGTTGTAAACATTTCCTGAACATTTTCTAAATATATTTGACTTAGTGATACTGAAAATACACAAAAATTATTCATCTTTGTTAGCACCCCCGGGGGGATTTTAAAATTCTTCCCCCCCCCCCCCCCCAGTTACGCCACTGTGCATGACTAGATGCATGACGCGTAGGACGTAATCATCTTCTGTTTTGCAGTAACGTCTGTATTTCATAGGATAATAAGATAATGGTAAAGCGCTCGGTTGAACGCTTTTCAGTAGGAGGAATTTTTCTGTTTTGACGCGAGAAAGAAGGATTCATGTTTTGTTAGTTACAATAAATAATTGTTTAAAGCTTCAACTTGATCCGACAGTGGGTGTGGGAGAAATAAAGTGTTCATTTATCTAAGAATACGAAGACCTACATTACATATTAAACCGTATCTGTGAATACTGAAGGATTAATTTCCCTTGTTGGTATCAAACAAAATAATTAATTACCAGTAATTATTAGACTAATTGTTTAATTTTTTTTTATTAATTGGCATTGTCTATGCAAATGAATAATTGTGCAAAGTTTCAACTTGATCCTAGAATGGGTGTGGGAGAAATAATGTGTACACATTTTTTTTACCAGACAGACAGACAGAATGAGTTAATATAAGTTTGTAAAAGAAGGCCATCTTCGCTTTCCCATGTCAGAAGTTTGCACCTCCTATGGATATGGTGCTGGATAGACCCACGGTTTAGTCTAAACTGAAGGAAAGACAAGTTATAGAATGATACAAAGGCTTATTGAGTAAATGTATTTGAAACAAGAAACATTAAGTTATAAATATAAAACCTCTCCCCCCCCCCCACCTCAAAAAGATTATGCCATTCAACAATATGGGTTTTCTTCACTATTGAATTTAAAATTTAATCTTATTAGTACAGCTAGCAGAAGATAGACTAAAATATTTCCCGGATATCTAGCTAGAGAAGGTCAGCGTGAACTATTTTACCATCTGTGCTGTTTGTATACAGAAGTATATAGCGTCCACATTCTCGTTCTGTCTCCCAGAGCCCGAGATTTGGACGTGTTGTCTCGTCTGTTAGTGAAGCGAACTTTGCCTATCACGGTTGAAGAGACAGAAATGAAAAGTACAAGACCATCCCTTAACAGCGACTCCTTTCCTTATTCATCAGCAATGATTCCCTATCCGGTGGAAGTATTCTCCTTACCATGCCAGTGATTCCCCCAGCCGTAGAAGTAACTCCCAAGTACCGGCTAGTTTCATTGGATGTGCATTCTTGTTTTGTCTGGTGGTCATTTTCTGGTTTACAAAGCTTCAATCAACCCACTCCGTCGTCCCGGTCTGTACGCGTTGTTTCTCTCACCACCATTCTCGGATCAAGTTGAATTATTGAACAGTTATTCACATTCCTAACGAGACATGAATCAATCATATAATTCATTAATTAGTGGTAATTTATTAATTTTGTTTGATATTGGAAAAAGGACATAAATATTACACTATTGAAATATATGGCTGTAATTGTGTAGTTCTTTGTTGTTGTTTTTTTTTAGTGTTTTTTTTTTATATACTTTTATTGGATTTGTTACTTTTTTTGTTGTTTACTATTATACACAAACTTGAGTGACTATACTAATTTTCCGTTGATGGGAGATTGTTGACTTCAAGTCACGTATTTCCTATTCTTACCGGAGATTCCACGATCACCCCAAGTTCTCTTTGTCATGACCTATACTTCCAAAAGGTCACCGATACCCCAATCTACTTGAAAATTTCACCCCGAGTCTCTGATCTATTAGAGGGAACGACTTTTTAATTCGCTGACGTGGCCAGTGTTACGCGTATAGAAAATGTGTCTGACCTCAGGCTGAATAGTTGGGCACCCCTGCCATAAGTTGGATAGAGCGGAGACGGTTGTACCACGGTATGGGCCAGTGATTTCGTAAACCCAGCCTACGTCAGATGACATCAAGCTGAACCCCTGAGCACCAACTGGCCACTTGAGCGAACTACTATGCCTCTTTGTATCAACAGACCATCCCTAGTTGTTTTAGAAATCTAAATAACTAATTTACTCGAATCTAAATACTTCACGTGTGTTCTGAATCTGTTGTTCTTGTTCTTGAATATATCCTCCTGTCAGGGAAACAGTACTCTCATTTCTAGTTTGCATAATTCAGTAAATCCTTGTTTATTCGCTCCTTCTTTTTTTGGTTTTGAATAATAGGAGTCAGCAAGTTACACAATTAGGGACTGAATTCTAAACTGAGTCGTTGCTGAGCCGAAAGTTCGATGCAGGCTCTGAAATATGGCGACTGTCGGTGATCTCAAGTGTATTTGTAATTTGAAAAGTTTCTGACATTGTTAAGATTTAGAAACTGGGTGGTTGGGTGTACAACGTTATGGTTTTGTTGTCCGATGCCTTTGGGCCGCTAAGTCTTAATGGAGATTTTATATTCACCTATCTAATGAAAAACAGAATATAATAATAATTTAATAAGAAACAAGAATAATACAATCATAATAACATGTTCAGTTATACCAACTAATTTCTGCCTCTTCATTTCTAGAGCGTTGTTGAAAAACATCAGGTGGGCTTAAGGCGCTTTGAGATCAGGTCCAAAACGGAGAATGGTAGCCAGCGAGGCATGAGGTCTGTTGGAGCTCGATGGTCTGGAGTCGACCACATTTTGTTTTCCGAAAAGAGTTGTCTTCACTTAATTTCTTCACATCGATCCACCTCAAGTATACAATAAGAACCTCTGTTCTCAATTTATGTCTTGGCTTGAATCAGTGGACGTGAACCTCAAAACCCAACCGATGTCTGGGCTTAATAAAAATATGAGAACCTCTGTCCCCATCTGATGTCTTTGCTTGACTCAAGGGATGAGAACCTCTGTTCCCAGCTGATGTCTGGGCTTGAATAAAAATATGAGAACCTCTGTCCCATCTGATGTCTGTGCTTGACTCAAGGGATGAGAACCTCTGTTCCCGGCTGATGTCTGGGCTTGAATACAAATATAAGAACCTCTGTTCCCGACTGATGCCAGTGCTTAAATAAAAAGATGAGAACCTCTGTCTCCAATTGATGTCTGTGCTAGACTCAGAGGACGATACCCATGTTCCCAACTCGGTTAAATTCGCAACACCCTCTAACTTCTGCACTTTTGTCGAAAGTATTTGTTTTCGTCGTCCCTAAAGATGGTCACTAGGTCAGGAGATATTCAAGTAGGTCAGGAGACATTCAAGTAGGTCAAACTTCAGTCTGACCTACTCGCGTGTCCCTGTTAAATTGTTTATGCTTTTTAAAGTGTAACAATGGCTTCTTAAGCTTTTAATATTAAAACTAAAACGACCACACTCTTGTAACTGATAAGACTTTGTTACTTAACTCAGACTCCAGGATGTAATAAAAGTCCAAGAGTTGCGGCAAGCTTGAAACGTTATTCTACGTAACAAAGTCACTCATCTTAAACTACTATCATGTTAAGATAGCACTCTGGTTGTTGACCGATGCCTACAAGCATTTCCAGGGGCGTATGACTCGGAAAACTTTAAAGGTATGAAGAATGCAAAGTGGATGCATGCTAAATATCGAGGGTGGCTGAGTGATAAAGCGCTTGGCTTCTTAACCTAGGGGAAGGCCTGGATTAACCATTAGGCAAACAAGGCACGTGCCTAGGGCACCAAGCGCTTTGGGGGCACCACAAGTCCTCGAAAAAAATCGGTCGATTAAGTTACGAACGATACTAATTTTCTAAAAAGAAATATATGTTGTCTTCCATTGGCTTAATGGAAGGCTTACTCCCCGTTCGTTAGTGGCCGCGAAGTGGCGCCACACTCATTGGTGTTACATAGGCTACAATGAGACACTTCCTTTTTGCCTCTGCGCGGCTATTTACGTTCATTGCTTCCGTTTTAGTCTGCTATACTAGTGAAAACAATTGTTAGTAGTGCTAATTTGTCGAAAATAAATTAAATTAGAATTTATATGATGTACTCAAAAACTTTGCCAGACGTAAATCTAGAAAAAAGAACTTCAAAATGTAAATGTGTCCTTTCTTCGACTTTCGTATGATCTTAATCATCTTCTTATCTATTAAAAAAGTTTCAGTATTTTTGTCTATTATTATTACAAAATTAATTAACTAATAACTTTAATACTGAAATACCTTATTGTGGTTTAATATGAGTGATAGTAATGTAATACAAATTATATAACTAATTATTACACAAACATTTGTATTAACAACTGTTTTTCTTTGTTAGTATTTTGCATAATAATGATAATATTGAACATAGGCCTACCAGCGATCAGTGGAGGAGGAGGATCGGGCCGGGCTCGGGCAGAGGGGGCACCCGTGTGGGTTTGTGGAACTTTGTGCCTAGGGCACCAAGAGTTCTTAATCCGGCCCTGCCTAGGGGTGTCGGGTTCGAATCTCATGAATTTTGACTTGCAGGTTTTTCAGGATGCCATTGAGTCCACCCAGTTCTAATGGGTACCTGACATTTGTTTGAAAAAGTAAAGAAAGTTGGTCGTCAACTGTTGGCCATAAAAACAGATGACATTTACATCACAAAATCTTAACTTTAATTTTTTTCTTTAATATCTATAAAGAGGACTCAACAAAGTACAGAAAAATAAGGTTACAAAGATAGTTTGAGTGGAAACAAAAACTCAGAATCGGGCCTCGAAGTGGTCCACTAAGGCAGGTAAAAAGGCAGGTATCAACATTTTCAGCATGAATATCAGGAGCTATGAACTGCGAACTATCCGATAGGTGCCAAGGCAGGGAGGTCTATGTCTTCAGTAGTGCCCTGGTTTAGAAACCTGCTGTGTGGCTTAGTGTCGACTGCAAACTTTCAACAACCAGAACCATGTCTCCGCCAATATAAATGAAATGTACGTATCAAAAGGGTTGCTGGTAGTATTGTATTGATATTATTATTACATTGTTAACATTCATCTGTACTTAATGAACTGTTGTTATGAAGATATAGTTCAATTTGAACCTGGCCTAACCGATAGTATTGAATGATCATGAAATTGGCGGTTTTGTAAAGGGCTAATATTTCAATCAAGGCCTCAAGGAAAAAACTTTTACCTTTGATTAACTGTCCCTCATTATTCCCATGGAGTGCAACTAGCACCTTATTTGTGTTGTATGAAAGACTGCTTATTAAATGTTGTTTTCAATTAGATTCGACTTATACACATACTAGATGCATTCTTTCTCTTTGTAAAAGAAAGGTAAGCAATTTATTCTACATTTCATTAGTTTTTGTAACAGAAAACACTTAATTTAGTAATAAAAATATTTTTAGAAAATAAAAAGCCGTTGCATAAATAATAAAAAAATATACCAAAATTTATATAAAGTATTGATATAATCTCCCGTATTATATACTATTAATAGTGAATATTTTTCATTAAAAAATTGTTTGCATAGTTAATTAAAAAAATTGAACAGTTTGCTTTTAGAAACCAAAAAGTAGCCTTTGCATCAGAACTTTGAAACATCTAAAATATCATTATATCGAATTTTCAATATATTCTCTAGTGTCTGCGATCTAAACGGGACAACGGAAAAACAGACGGACAAACGTACAAACAGATCACAAAAAAACTAATAGCGGCTTTTTCCCTTTCGGGGGCCTCTAAAAAATAGAATGTTTTCGTAGCAATTTATTATTGTATGTACTAAAAAATGTACCCACATATTTGAATCAACAAAAAATCCTTTCTAGTAAATCGTAACAGTACAGTTACATGTTGAATTTGTAGTGTCCCTTATATCATCTCAACACTTACTAGTTGAGACTTTAGTTCATCAGTAAGTTTCCTCTTGTACTTTTAAGCTCTACACAAAGCAAAATGAGAGAGAGAGAGAGAGAGAGAGAGAGTCTATGGTAACGGTGGGAAGATATTAGCGATTGGTTGTGAATGATTCATTGTTGTCATTGGTTTCTGGTTAGGACAGACGACTCCAGAACGGGACACTGAAAAGGAGTGTTATTGAAGTGAGTTAGAGTTTGTTTAAAATACAATTTTTATATTGTTACTAAAGTCTACTCTATTTATTGCATTTCATCACAAAGTTGATTTTGTCTATATTATAATAAAAGTATTTTTTATATAAAATATAATATAAAAGTAATATTTAATATTGTTCAGAAAAGAATTTATTCAAGTTATTTCAAGTTTTTCAAGTTAAGATATAATACGGCTACAGCGATTTAGTTGCCTACCAGTAACAAGTAATATCCAAATGATACAACTTGATCCGAGAATGGGAAGTGGGGAGAAAATAAAGGAGGGGCGTTGATTTAAGCTTTGTTTAAAAGTAAAAGCTAAGTTCCAGACCATCTGTTTCTGTGGGTGACGGTTAACAAGAGTGTTATGTGACCGGCCATCGACCAACCACCTTTACTTTTCTCAACTAATTTCAGGTACCCATTAGAGTGAGGTGGACTTGGAGGCCTCCTAAAGATCCCGAAATTAAAACGTCCCAGTCTTCCCCAGGACACGAAACGGGAACCCTCCGTTTCGGAAGCCAAGCGCTTTACCGCTCCAGTGCCATTTAAAACGTAATATGCGAATATCGGAAACAAATACAAACTATCAATAACTAGAATCCAATCTTCTCTTATACAAATTGTAGCCTACTTTTGAAATATAATCCCACCCAAAGCTGAATCCGTGTAAACAGTGCTGCGCTTGGTATCACAGCCATATGCAATTTTTTCCCGACATGCAAACAGAAAGATATTGATCGCCATTATCGGGATAGTTATTCACAGCTATCAAATAAATTTAACTCATTGAACTGACTATCAAATCTTCTTTTCCAAAAATGTGTATACTTATGTGAATACAATATGTAGACTTAGTTTTTTGTTTTTTTAAGTGCTCGCTTTCGTGTAGACTTAGAGGAGCTGATGAGCCTAATACACATACATCGCTTTTAAATTTATTTATTAGAAAGCTTATATTAACTCACTCTGTCTGTCTGGTACAAATCTTGTATTAACTCACTTTGTCTGTCTGGTACAAATCTTGTATCAACTCACTCTGTCTGGTACAAATCTTGTATTAACTCACTCTGTCTGTCTGGTACAAATCTTGTATCAACTCACTCTGTCTGTCTGGTACAAATCTTGCACACGTAATTTCTTCCAATTCCCATTTCGGATCCAGTGGAAACTTTAGTGGAAATTTCATGCTTTAGCGGTCTTAATACGCAATAATCCTATCACTTGTCTGGACCAGTTGGAAAGGGGGAGAAAGAACGGGATATCTGGATGATCGCTTTCTAAATGTATTTTTTTATAATAGGGAACGAACTGAATTCGAACTTGTGGGCTAAAACCTTCTAAGGCTTCTCAAGCCAACGCAGTGTTCACTAAGCCTGAGACGATATAAAGGGGAGTAATTCAGCTTGTTCCACCACTTCAGTCAAGTACCATTTCTTTCCATTATTTGAGATACCAAAAAAGCTATTTATTACCAATAGTTAATTAATTAATTAGTTAATTTTTTTTTTGATTCTCGTGTAAAAGACATAATTGTGCACCTTTTCAGTTTGATCCAAGATTGGTTGTTGGAGAAATAACGTGTAAACGCTTTTGGCTGGACAGACAGACAGAGAGACAGACAGACTGACATAGTGAGTTGATACAAGTTTTGTAAAATTAATTTTTTTTTAATACAGTTAAGCCAAATTTTCAAGACTCATTAAAAATTGCAATAATCTCCCTTTCATCTTGTGTTTTAGCCAGCATGGCACTTTTCATGAAAGAAAGTGGGTATGTTGACATCCAAGGACCTCAGCACGCCACTGCAATTAAACATTGGTCTACTAACCGATTATGTTTTTTTTTTTTTTTTTGTAAACTTTTTTCCAAGGCCAGGTTATCTTCGTTCACCACTCTCCCTTCCCTTCCCTCCAAGTAACGCGTAAATGCGCATGTTTGCATTGCACATGTTAAAGGAATAGTCGGTTATCTAATGGCCCAGATAATAGGTTATTGATTGCAGCTAGGACTGGTTCATTAAATAAATACATTTCTGTAAAGGTTAAGCTTAAGAAAGAGAGAATGAATGAATGAAAATAAGAGAAACGAAAAGAAAGTGAGAGGTTGTGGGTGTGTGAGAGAGAGAGAAGAGGTTATAGAGAGGTGTCATGGATGGAAAGGAGGACGAAAGAGAAGAAAGAGATGAAAGAGAATGAGAGTGTAAGAGAGAAACGACAAATGAGGATTGTAGAGAGAAAAAGAGTGAGGAAGAATGAGATAGAAAGAAAGAAAGTAAGAAGAGGCTGAAGGGAGAGGGTGAGAGAGAGGGAAGTTGGGAGGAAAGGAAAAGAAAGAGACATGACAAGAGAGTGGAAAGAAAAAGATGAAAGAAGAGAGTCGGAAAGAGAGAACAAATGAAAGAATGTGGCGGAAACAGAGAGAGAGAGAATTAAAAATACAGAACTGGTTAAAGAAAAGATAGTGAAAAAAAAACAGAAAAAAAAAAAAACCCCAAAAAGAAACCCAGACGCCAGTTTGTTAAAAATAAAAAAAAAGACGTGTGTGTGTGTGGGGGGGGGGAACCAAACTAAGAGGAAAAAACCCATTTCATTAACTCTGCCGATGTTCATCTGTTGCTTTGTTTGAAACCAACTGACCATCATGTAGCCCTCCAGACAGACACACACACCAAAACAAAGAGCCCTTAGGATAATCTCTTAAAACATCATTACTTCTCTCCTCTTATTCTGTCTCAAGACATCAAGGTTTTTATTTGTTTTTTGTGTGTTTCTAATGTACTTTTATCTGGCTTGAAATAGAAGCTTTCTATTGATGTGAAAGTTCCAACACTAGCAGCTCGCCTTTGTTTTAATAGGGAAAGAACAAACAGTTTCTATTAGGAGTCTAGAAATTGTGATATTTTTAACTTATAATTATTTTTTCTTTGTCTAAAGTAATTGTGTGCATGAAATAACTACACACACACACATACACACACACGACCGTAGCAAGTCACTTTTTGATATTGATAATAAAGGATGAGAGAAAATAATATTTCCATTGAGATGCCACAAAGTATACACACCAACAAATCATGCTAAGATCTTTCAATCACTAAGATACACAAACTATCAAGTTATGTGTAGATTGTTTTTAAATGTTTATTCAAGCTTTTAGTTCGAGGAGTTTGTACTTAAATACTTCTTCATTCATTTACGATTCATTCTGTGTTAATCATCTTTTTAAACGCCAAAATTAAATTAAAAGAATGGCTATTTCAACGCTGCGTGACAGGAGTATCAGGGGGTACTAGAATTCAAGGGGCCCAAGTGTGAGCGTAGATGCGCTGAAAAACTAGGCTTTAATTATAAGGCCAACTTTCTCTTCATCTTTTGGCAGGGCATGAGATGTATGGGCTAATGTTCGAATCTCAGAAGAATTCGTTTATGGCACTTTGCAATCTCCAAACAAGAATGTATTGTAACATATGGGGATACAAATCGTCGGGCATAACCGGTGGATAAAGCTACTATCTTATATTATTAATCTTGCGTGTATTCCCTGAATCCTAAAAGTTTTGACTTAAATATGCAGTTGAGCCGTTGGACGCCATTTTAGCAGTTCACAATCTCATAGCGATTAGAACAGATTTTACGGTTAGGGTTAGGGTTAAATAAAATGTGTCCCGTTTTAAAAAAAAAAGAAAAAGAAAGAGGGTGTTCCAGCCATAATTAACAATATAAAGTCTAGGAAGAAACCGACGGGCGTAGCCGGTGTGTACTGCTAGTATGTAATAGAATTTACATCTGCAGGTGTAGAGCATATAAAGTTTGTTTCTTTAGGCTGAACATTAAATAACAATTTACACATAAAACATTCCTGACGAACGATACATTTTGTCTTCTGAAAATGTACTTCGAACTTATAAAATATACAGACAAGCAAATTCCATGTATAGATTACCAAAATATCTTACGACACACATGAATCTTGTCATGTTTCTCTTCAATGTCCCACGAGCTTAAAAGTGCAACTTCTTTCAAACTTTTTTTTTCCATTTTTTTTGTTCTGTGACTTTCTTGCTCTGACAGCCTACAACAGCGGTTCTCAACCTTTTATGCTCGGCGACCCCTTTTTACAATCCCCCACTCTGCCGCGACCCCCCCCCCCCCCCGCACAGGCGCACACACATACAGCAATAGAAGAATAGACAAAAACAATCCATATTTTCGACGTATTAGGCGACCCCTGGCAAATCGTCAATCGACCCCAAGGGGGTCGCGACCCACAGGTTGAGAACCCCTGGCCTACAAGAAACATTGATGGCATTTAGAATTCAGTGTACATATAGTCTCCTAGCAACTATCCAATCACATTTCAATTAGCTTTCAGCGTTTTCTATTTCTCCCCTAGACCTTCCTGGATGTGTGCGTGTGTGTGTGTGTTTGTGTCTGTGTGATTTACAGACTTTTAACTGGCTCGCCCAAAGCTCACGGTGGGGGGTGTGTGTGTGTGTGTGTGTGTGTGTGTGTAGGAGATAAATGTTCCAGGAAATGTCGATTCGCCCTACTTCTTTTTTTTTAAAATCTATCTACACAGAGGCCCAGAGAGGGGGGGGGGGGTTGTTACAGAGGTAAAAAGAATGTGTCTTACGTCAATCCAATGCTCGTCCAAGCCAGCCCAGAATCGATAGTCCTCGTGACGTCGTCCCGCTTAAAAGTACACCACGGTCTGAATAGTTTGACACGCTTGCAAGTGTAGCATGCTTCTCTCATACTAAGGACCACATGTATCACAGATCTAGTTGCCTTTATTGCATCAACACGTTGGCTCACATTCGAAGGTCGTCTGCACTTCAACGCCATTCAAGTGGAAATAAAGCTCCAGACTAGGTCAGTCTATTTTTAGCGAGGCTATCTCACCCTGCTGATGTTGGACAATTCAATATATATCTTTGTATTTTCGACAGACTCACTCAATTAAATACTAATCCATTTTAATGCAAAGTTTTGTAAAGCGAAATTCTGTATAGTCCAATTTAAAATAATAAGACGAAGGACTTTGTTAATTGTAAAGAAGTAATTTAAAAAAAACATACAAATAAATAAATTTTGACGCTGATGGTGGTCTAACATTTCTTATTCTATTTATTTCTTGTAATGTTTCAATAAATCAAGGAGTCTATTTAGTGAGCTCTTCACAATCAAGTTCTTCTTTTAAAAGCTGAGCTTGTGATTTCTACATAAGATGGTGAACACAATGTTCATGTTCAGCTCTTTACTTAATACAGAAACATTTGAGCCGAGTGCGTGAATACCCGGTGAGTCCATGTTTTGTTTTTAAAGACTTTTAATTAAAGATTAAAGATTTTAATTTAAGATAATAAACAAGAGTTTTCATTATGGCTATTGGCTAATCAGATCCCCCCCCCCCCCAAAAAAAAACAACAACTGTATAAATATAAACAGTAAAATTTCTATGAAAATCATTAGAGCCATATTCAAATATCAATTCACCCATTTAAAGAATGGAAGCTAATAGTAGGAAAGAAATTGAAATAAAAAGTAATAGGTACCATTGTAACATACAAGGATATATGTGCCAATAACATCTAATGCACAATTTCTAAAATGAGAATTATGTGCCCTTGTATTTCCAATCAAACTAGTTTGCCTTCGTGCAAAATCAAAATGTCTTAAAGGAACAAACAAATGTAGGGAAGGTAATGATGTATGATCCACTGTTTACTTGACGTAAAAGACGTAGGGACTAAATACCACACTATAGTGAGTGCAACAATAATAGGAAGGAACCGGTCCAGGTCCAAGGTCAAGATAGAGTCCTTATGTAGCTTTAAATATATTGCAATTTTAGAAGGGTAAAAAAATGTCTAAAATTATCTCAATGAAGCGTTTATGTTTCTCCTACTTGGTAGCACGGGACAATAAAAGTGGATGGTCGCAACATCTCTCTATTTTGTATGCTCCTTCAAGTTCGATTCACGGGTTCACAATGTTATTAAATATACTGCCACTTCTGCGATTGTCATTAATGCTCAACGCCTTGTTCAATTGCGCAATTTTGGTCCGGGATCACAGCAAATCTGAGAGGGGAAGTTGCTGACATATCTTTGGGAAGGGAAATAATAAAAAATGTTAACATTTGACATAAAAGCAAATATAAAATCTTTTGATAGTTGATATTCACATTTAAATTTAAGAAAGGATTAAAATTGAAAAATTAAAAAAAATATTTAAAAAAATCCAACTTTCAAATATTTTTAGTAGGCTACATTCTTAAAATTTTTTCATATGTTCCTAAGATTATAATCTTAGTTTTCTGAAGGATTGGAGACAAATCTTGTCAAAAGACGAACGCTTTCATACTCAAGAATTCTTGGAGAGTAACAAATAAACTCAACGGCAGTATTGGCACAAAATCGAATGAGTTCTAAGCAATCAAATCTCGGCAAACATTCTTTATAAGCGGATGTTGAATAAACAGGTCGATGTACAGTATTAGGGAACAATCTCTCTCTGACGCCAGCAGACGGTATAGATTTTGTGCTGAGTCTTGGAAGGAGAGCGCTGGAAAAAAGAAACGAGATTAAAATGTGAGATTCTTTTTTATTTTACATCCCACGTTCGTATTGCTATTCAGGAAATCAATTTTTTTTTTTGTGTGTGTCCAGTTTGAGGGATACAATTTGAGGAGGGACGAAAGTGAGTGGGAAATAGAAGATCGCTGATAGATGAGGTTTTCCTGGGTTTTTATTTTCTCAGAAAATAAAAGTTACTAGAGTGCAACTGGTACAAAAAGGTAGAGATACAATTCTATGGCTTCTTCAAACTAACGCTGGGATGTGTGGCTGTGTGGAAATAAAATGGCCCGGCTACCTATTAAGGGGGCTTGAGTTCGAATCCCAAATCGAGCTGAGTTGTGTTTTTGCTGAGCCCCTAAAGGAAGCACTGAAGCCTTCTCTAATACCCTTTCCCCCCATGGTTCACAATGATCCACAAAAGATATTGAAGTGTAGCACAGTGACCATGCTATACTGATTGGAATGTAGCACACTGACCATGCTATACTGATTGGAGTGTGGCACAGTGACCATGCTATACTGATTGGAGTGTGGCACACAGACCATGCTATACTGATTGGAGTGTAGCACACTGACCATGCTATACTGTATGCATGAAAGTTCCAAAACAATGACTAATGCATAAATATTACTTATATATAAAGGCAGCAAAAATTTTAAACAAGAGAAAACGTTGAATTAAATATTGCGAAATAAGGGACAGCATTGACCAGGGCGCTAGCCAAGGACCCATCTATTTAGACGACTCTTCCTAGTGGCTACACAACGCCGAGCAAACGTACCTTTAGATTTAGACCATCCAGGTCGCCAGAAAAAGATCTCTCACATCTGTATTGTACAAAAACCATGTAATTGGTATACTTAATTTCTCCTCCCACTTCCGAAATTTTTTGTTTAGAACTTTGAATTATAGTTCATTGATGAGGGATATTCCTGGGCCTTTTAAAATGAATCGTGAGTATTACTAGCGCAATGGTCTTCCTTTTAACCCTAATGCTGTAATCCTAAGGAATGCTTGACATTACGTTTGTCACTAACTCAGTTCAAGCTTTAGGAGAGAATACCATAGTTGATACTCCCGAAGCTTAAAGGGTTCCACTCCTGGTTTGTCCTTGAGGTGGACACCTGAAGCCTTAAAATCGCAAGACATTAAAGGTTTCAAATCAGTAAAAAGTAAAAGTACATATCTCCTAGACTACATAAACTCCTTACAAGGCTGACGAGCTCAGTATGCTTGAAGCTTCCCGTTTTAGAGGCAACAGGTTGGACCTGAGGATGTAACAGCGTGCTAAATAGAAGCTATTATAAAGACAGGAAACTTAAAACAATAAATCAACAATGTCATTGTCAAGCAGAAATGCAATGCGTTGCACTAGTTTTTAGAATGTAACAAAAATAAAGATTATTTATCCCCCCCCCCCCCCCAATGTTTGGGTTCTTATGTATCCTACAACATAAAAATCAAGTTCGATCAAGATTGGTCAAACAGTATTGATTTCAATATATAACATACAGACCTACGATTTGCTTTACATGCTCAATATTGACGATTAGATTATCAAAACTCGAATAAAGTGAAGTCAAATAAATAGAGAATAATACATGAAATATAAAATTTGTTTTGGATGAAAGTCAAGTTTGTTTGCTACGAAGGAGAGAACATTTGAAACCAATGTTTACAAGTCTGATCAACATCTAGGAACACCCGGAAGCATAGTATAAGATGTTAACATAATCATTTGGAATTGTCTTTTTGTCATAAAACTGCACACACTTTATTCCTTATTAAATCCCACATGTTGAAACCAGTGGCGTATGAAAGGGTGGAGGGAGGGTGGGTCCAAATTTAAAAGTCCCCCTTCCTCCAGTTACCCAAGTTAAATATTACGCCACTGCATGTTATTTTGCTATTCACGTGGAGCCAAAACTACTAGACAGCATTGATCTAGAATTCAAAATGATGTTATAGATGAACTTTGTTGCACGAGGTTAGGTGATATGAATTAGAAATTTGTCACTTGTGCATTATCTCGCCAATAGACAGCGGTAGTATTCATTAAAACGAGTCTTAACGATTATTTCTTGTTAATTTTATTTACATACTCAACCAATTGAAATTAGACTTATACATTTATTAAGTACATACATTATTTCATGTCATAATGTCGAATGTTAAAATGCAGGGGCCCTTAAAAAGTTCAAGCTCCCTCCGGGCGCCAAATCACTAGCTACGCCACTGGTTGAAACCATTACAAACGTCTTCTAGCCTTAACACTTTCATCCATCTACTCGTGTGAACGTTGAAGCTCCTGTATTGAGCTACTTTCTTCCCTATTGCATTGAGATAGATTACTAAAAAAATGTACACACACACAAAAAATGCCCCATATTCTGGAAACTCCAGGGCCGACAAGCCAGACTTAAAATGTAGGACAGATATTACCTACCACTAGTTTTTTTCCCTTTATGTTCTGCCTAACCCCTCTTTTTTTTTAGCCGAATTTTGGCTGATATCATTCACGTGCGTGTGTGCGCATGCGTGAGTGTGTGTCCAGGCATGTGAGTATGTATGTGTGTGTGTGTTTCCATGATTGAAGGAAACATTCAGTGTCAATGACCGATCTCCTCGACTTTAGATCCATGACCACCTCCAACCCTAAGCTTGCCTATATATTATTTTTAGGAAGTAGAATACGAGTGTATGAAATGAATGACTCCAAATCTAGCGTTCTTATAACAGACAATACAGAAAGAACAGAACACAATGTTTATATTACAGTAACGCAAACACGCTGTCATACCCACACGAATACAATCACTCCAATACTTGCACCATAAAATATACATACGCATATTCACTTATACTTGCAAACATACACACACTAACATGCTCACACACTAAAGCAAACACATACACGCACTAACATGCCCACAAACTCACGCATAAATTATGAAGCGCGTGTAAGTCAGAATTTGGCTAATAAAAAATGGGGAAGGGGGAAGTCAGGACACATACATGAAGGAAAAAAAAAACTTGTGTTTTCGGTATGCTCTCTGGACAGTCGTCTCGATAGTCCAGGGTTCGAATCCTGCCCGCCGCCGTTCGGTGGAAGGTATGGGCTTGGTTTTAATAATCTTAAATTATGAAGGAACATCTGAAACATGAAAAAAAAAGTATGAGTCTCAATGATTTTGATGAAATGTCTAAAGAATAACTTCTTACTTATGCTATAAAGAAAAAACGCCTTAATTCTATTACAAAGAACATTATTGTGTGTGCTTGTAAAATATCTTTGAAGCTAATTTGACAAAGAGAACATTTTTTGCTATTCCAAAGAACCCTTTAAGTTTTGGTCATCTCTGACTTCTGAACTATGTTGACGTTCTCATTCGATGATATTTCCATGTGGCTGACTTAAAAAAAACAACAAAAACACACACAAAAAAAAACATAACCATCTAACATAAACAAAGTTTTAACTGTTTGAAATGTGTACATCACAGAATAATAGCAATATGATGGCTATGATGCATTAACCTATGTAACTTCTCTTCAGGTTTTAAATTCTGTACAAATAAAGGTATCTTTTTTCTTCGACTTTGCGGGTTCAATTTCATAATAACAACATCTGTCTCCATGAAGGCTACAGTATAATCGAAAAGGCATTCTAAGCACTAGCGGATCCAGAACTTTGGAGTGGGGGGGGGGGGGGGCGATTTTTTTCGAAATCCCAACCCTAACGCCCAGTAAACCCTAACCTTATGGATAAACGTGAGTACAGCATATATATATGAGAAAAAAAAGCAGTGTTTCTCAACTTTCTGCGAAAAAAAAAAACCCAGACATGTTAAGCCCTTTCTCTTGATAGTTTGGGGATCTGGGGGAGCGCTGTAAGGCTCCTAAGGCGTTTTTTAACATTCGTCACTGTAGAAACGCATTCTACTGACATTTACAGCTAATCATTCATCAGTGGTGTTTAGGGGCAAGGCCCAAGGGCCAAAAGCGTTTTCTTGCATTTTAAACTGTTGAAACGCATTCTCCTGTCATCTACAGTTCATTATTTATCAGTGGGGATCGGGGCGAGGCCCCGACGCCAAAAGCGTTTTTTAGCATTTTTCACTATAGAAACGCATTCTACTGACATTTACAGCTCATTATTTATCAGTGGGGTTCGCCAAAAGCGGCTTCTTGCATTTTTCACTGCTGTAACGCAGTCTCCTGACATTTACAGCTAATTATTCATCAGTGGGGTTCGTGGCAAGGCCCCGGCGCCAAAAGCGTTTCTTTGCATTTTTCACTGTTGAAACGCATTCACCTATCATCTACAGTTCATTATTTATCAGTGGGGATCGGGCCGAAGCCCCGAAGCCAAAAGCGTTTTTTTAGCATTCTTCACTGCAGAAACGCATTCTCATGACATTTACAGCTTATTATTTATCAGTGGGGTTCGGTGCAAGGCCCGACGTCAAAAGCGTTTTCTTGCATTTTTCACTGCTGAAACGCATTTTCCTGACATCTACAGTTCATTATTCATCCTATTAAAAAATGACCTTTTCAATAATGTTTTACTTAAAATAATAATCTAATATGAATTAGAAAGACCCTTACAACATTGCAAATAAAACGATCTGAAGATAGCCCCCCCCCCCCCACACACACACACATATTGAGATTTAGGCTTTGAAGATACCCCACATATTGAGATTTAGGCTTTGAAGATACCCCACATATTGAGATTTAGGCTTTGAAGATACCCCACATATTGAGATTTAGGCTTTGAAGATACCCCACATATTGAGATTTAGGCTTTGAAGATACCCCACATATTGAGATTTAGGCTTTGAAGATACCCCACATATTGAGATTTAGGCTTTGAAGATACCCCACATATTGAGATTTAGGCTTTGAAGATCGCCGACGAAAAAAAAAAAATTAGAATAATATTTTTTTTTTTAAAGTTCATTTGTAAGTGATACATTTTGTTCAATAATCATGTTTGTAACTTTGTTTTGTTACAGAACTATAATTCAAAGCTCTAACGAAAAGTTTCGGAAGTGGGAGGAGAAATTAAGTGGACCAATTAGACTGTACTCTAAATTTATTTGCATTTTTAGGATTGAAGCAAAAATTATGAGCTTTATTCCCAAATTTATTTAATTAGAAAAATAGAGATTGAGTAAAGGTTGGAAAAAGGTGACTAGGAAAGAATATTTGGGTTCAGAACTCATCTCAATCGTGACTCTTATGCTGAAAAAAATTCTTTTGAATTAAAACTTTTCCAAAGCAAAGTCTTTCTTTAAAAAATTATGATAAATTTATATGAAATTACATAAACTCTGTCGCCATATTTGACTATTTGGGGAGGGGCGGTAGAATGAAAACGATTAATCCTCATTCCTTTCATAATTTCCGTTAATGATTGCATTTGGCATTAAAGAATAGGGGTTGTGCGACTCGATATAAGAATTTATTTTATAGCACATATAAAGTATATCAGTGACAGATTTTTCTAATAATTTTGTTATTTCTTAACTATAATTCAAAAAGAAAAAGTATTTATTTGTCTGATGGGCGAAAGGCGATTGCATGTATCGCCCCTTCCACCTAGTACAACCCTTTTTCATTTTATATTTACTAATGATAAATTTGAGATTTATTTTATAGCACATATAAAGTATATCAGTGACAGATTTTTCTAATAATTTTGTTATTTCTTAACTATAATTCAAAAAGAAAAAGTATTTATTTGTCTGATGGGCGAAAGGCGATTGCATGTATCGCCCCTTCCACCTAGTACAACCCTTTTTCATTTTATATTTACTAATGATAAATTTGAGATTTATTTTATAGCACATATAAAGTATATCAGTGACAGATTTTTCTAATAATTTTGTTATTTCTTAACTATAATTCAAAAAGAAAAAGTATTTATTTGTCTGATGGGCGAAAGGCGATTGCATGTATCGCCCCTTCCACCTAGTACAACCCTTTTTCATTTTATATTTACTAATGATAAATGTGAGATTAGAGTGTTGTGCGACATAATATACAAATGGGTTCACATATCAATACGTAGCTTATATTATATAGATATTCAAGTAATTTTGTTTACAAACTATGATTTCCCCATAAAAGTAGGACCGTCCCCCCCCCACACTCAAAGTGTTTAGGTGGGAACGGCAGTAGATGTATTCGCCCCCCCCCCCCCACCCAATCAGAAAACAAGAGAACGACAGAATATAAAGATCGGTTAAAACACCAATGACACGTTTGAATCCTAGAGATATTTCATTGATTCTGTTAGCAAGCTGGGATTTCTACAAATTTATTGGACCGCCCCCCCCACTAGAAAGTTTATGGGGTTGGGGGGGGCGGGATTGATGCCATCGCCCCCTCCCGACCCCATTAAATCAGCCAAAATGCCTGAGGGGGGGGGGCGAAATAATCTAAAAATAGGTTGAAATATAAATAATTAGCATATATTATTAACATAAGTAATAAATTCGTATACAAATTGTGTGAATTCTATACTAAAATTCGTCCGCCCCCCCCCCCTCGCTTGCCTCGATCGCCCCTACCGCGCCCCCCTGGATCCGCCAGTGATTCTAAGCATCATTTAACAATATCAAATAACCTTCTAGAATAGGATCAAACGCTAGCTAATCGTATGTCATCATTTCAAGCTTTAAAAGTCATATGATTTAAATCCATAAGCTGCCTTTAGAAAAAGTTTTTATATGCGTAGAAAAGAATTTCCTTTCAGATTTATAACTTTATGGAACTTGAGTTTATTAGGATCGTGGTGGTCAGCAGTGGTCACGTGAAAGAAGACAGAGGCTACATACAGAACGTACAAAACGATAACCAACGCTGGAGCTGTGGATGAAAGAAATGATAGATAAGTGATTTCCTGTTAATAAATGTTCAACGAGACATTAATCTAATAGTCAACGTGAATCAAGAGCAGCAACCACTGTTGCGCTGTAACGATGTGCTCGTGTTTTCTCCCTTGATTTGGAAACCTTTTTTTTTTCTACGTAAATGACACCAGAAGGTCGAAAGACAAATCCAGTGTCTTTTATTGAATTTGCCATTGACACTGCTATTAACTAATTCTCTCCGTAATAATTTTTCCGTTTCGACAGAATTCTTTTTGCTCAGTAGTATTCCACTATGCTGTTATGTTTGAGCTTCAATAACTTTTTCGCGTGTTATCAGAAAATGTTTTATTTGATATAGATTTAAAGGGGAATGCATGCTCTTTATATATTAAAACAAATTAAAGTTTTAACAAATTAGGGTTGGGGTTAGGGTTTAATGAGGTCTAATCAACGATGGTATCGTCGATTAGGAGAGAAAGAGTTAATGGATTTGTTTCAATGGACGAATGTCAAGACGGCATGGTAATTGCTGGCTTCATCCGACACGGTGTAACTAGAACAAGAAATATGATTGTCTTAAACTAGGAAAAAAAATCACACAGTCGTTAACTAGATGAAATAATGGCAATGTCTTCGATGCCGACAATGAAGGATGAGTCCAGTGTTTCACATGACTACACAAACAAAGTTGCTACCTGCATATTTTGTCACACCTAAAGCATCTTCTGTGCATATATTCGGTTAGGGCTTTTCTTTCGGTCTCAAGTATGCATCCTGCGACCTTCCGGCTGTGTCTTTTAGAAGCCCTTTGCAGCCAGCTACTCTCCTTTATACCAGAAATGATCTGAATATCTTGACCTCACTAATACTACGGTCACGAGGTCCAAATATAGTTTCTATAAAAACAAGCTTCTTAACGAAAGTTCTGTCTAAGATATTTAACATATGCTTAGTTACTGTGTATATTATAAAACTATTGTATTGCAGGGTTTCATGCATGACGGAAAAAATATAAATAGCAGGGGCGGATTGGGCGTCAAAATTGGTCCTGGCATTTATTATACAATGCGGCCCACAAATTGTATGCCATATGATGGGACTCCACTCATATCTGTCCTTAAAAAGTATTGTGTAAAGTTTAATAATGTATCGAAAGTATTTAGCTGTAGAAATAATTTATTTGAATATTTTGATACTAACTGATAGGCACTATTACTAAATGAATCAGGTATAACACTTGGAATGGTGACCTCTTATTATGAAAAACTTTCTGCTACCATATACATTAACATATACATGTACTTGACATTCCAATTCAAGGCATTCAAAGCTGGATAGGCCATATTGTTGGACACGACTCGCTGTCAAAATCATCTCTAATAAAAGTACAAAAGTAATAAAATTACAAAGAAAAGCTAGATGATCGATATCGAACAATTGACCCGCCTTTCTCTTGATCTCTGCTAAGGATAGGAGTGAAAAATTTTGTTACGCTAACCGTAACAGCATCCTAGAGACACCCTTTAAGTGACTGATGATACCAATTGTAAAAAATAAAAATAAAAAATAGGTACACATAATATATACTGCAATTTTTAGATAACTATTAATTAAAATAAAGATAAAAAAAAATTAAATTAAATAATTAAAAAAACCCGTTACAGAGAATCGAACTCTGTACCCAGTGGCGTAGCAAGGTACTCATGGGCCCGGGTTCAAGAACATCTTGGTGGGGCCCCCTCAAGTCAATAAGACAAATTTAGTGTGTGACAAAAATGAGTAAACTAAATGTAAAGACATTCCAATGTAAAGATCGTACCTTTTTTTAAAAAAAATAAGTAATTCGAATGGATGGTTTTAAGGTCATACGATATGATTGTGTGGGCATTGCATCGTATTGGTTTCAAAATCAACCATCGCTTGAATCCGCTGTCAGAATAATTTAAATCGGCACTCGCTGAACCTCCAAAAAAACATTTAACATGTATATTTCATTTGTCCTTAACAAAATTGTTTAGTATGGGGATCGAACCCAGGACTTGAGTGTCAACAACCAGTCATTCTAATATGTGCAGCATTTTGTTTTTGAAATAAATGATTCAGTCTTTTACAATACCTAGATCTGCATGTGTCTAACATGTTGGTTCTAGAATCTATTTTATTTCTTTTCTGTTCTGAAACAGATATAGTTAAATCTGAGTAAGTGCTTTTGGAGATTTTATAGATTATGGCCTCCTGACCAATCTACCCACTGTCTCGCGTCCCAGCCCCCCTCCCCACCTCCGAGGTGCTGTCGGTGTTTAGAAGCTGAACGTGTAGGACAAAAGGTTCCCACCTAAAGCTAACGAGTTCCTCCTGCCCGACAGAGAAGGACAACTCAGAATTCAAACCTCTGCTGCCTCCAGATAAATATGAGTATTAGATCAAGGCATATTTGATATTAAATCCAGTCCGCACTTTTTTTTCCTCGGCGCTATTTTAAAGACACCATTTTGTCAGCGCTACTTTGTTGTACGAAATTTGGCATGTAACCCAATTTCAGTTATGTGTGCTTCTTAAAACAAAATTAATTCTAGGCAGTGCTATTTATTATTCAAGTCTATCTTTGTTCGTCCATCCTCGGTATGAGCGTGAAAAGAACACGTAATGTTGCTGTCTATTTGTTTAAAGTGTAAAACTATAAAATCATATAGGTCATGTTCACGTCGGATCTAATCAGACAAGGGTTAACCGGCAGGACCTTTTGCTTTGATTGTAAGCTATCACAGCAGTGCCGGATGTAAGGGAGAGCAGAATAGAGCCGCTTTGAGTAGAAGACTCGACGACTATTTTCTCTGTAAATAAACGTGTTAACGGTTTACTAAAGCGATATCCAGTTCTTTCAAGAGCGTCTGAAAAGCTGTGCGGACTCGCATGTGTGGTATAACTCTTGATTGGAGCCTAAAAATTTATCCAATGTGATAGCAGTCTGAGTGATAGCACAAACATTAGAGACTGAATTAGACATAGCTTAAGAAACTATGAAGACAGGCTCGAGCTAAATGGGAGATAAACACGGCTTGGTATTGGACCGAATTGAGTTTGGAAATCAAGTGCCAGTGCTTCTTATGACTGAATTAGAGACAGTATTATGAGCGCACATTCTTAAAAGCAAGGGAGAAAACGATATTATTAATAAATATCCATTCGTTTTTAAGATACATTAGGAAGTAATATGTAAGCATGAAGTTTAAATATTGGACTATGTTAGGTTAAATTTTAATTTAGGTGATGGCCAGAGACGGTAGATCACACCATTACTGCGAGGACTATAGGACATAACCACTGCCTGCTACATAAGTAAATATCACATTTAAGCCTGTTTGAACAACCATTCTGTCTGGAAGATATCCAAGTCAATGCCTATGTAAAGCATTGCTATTTCCGATATCTGGCACTCCTGGCGCATGGACAAGACTGCATAACCGAAGGCCGAGTATACCGGGAACCTCCGCCATTTTCTTATGTTGTACCAAGTTAAACGTGCAGGACTCGCCATCAGTGTAACGTCCCTTGAGGAACGGCGTATGGATTATCGACAGGGACGTGGAAACTCTCAACTCCGCACCGGGCAATGGGAAAGCTCTTGCATTCACTTGAACACTCCCACAGGAGTTTTGCTTTGCTATTCATTTAGCCTAATCACTTCCTCAAATGATCGTTTCCACCAGAGTGCCACGTTGAGGCAAAATAGTGCACCCGGGCAGGACTGCGAGGACTATACGACGTTACCACTGCCTGCTACACAAGTAAATATCACACCAGCACTGCGAGGACTATACGTCGTTACCACTGCCTGCTACACAAGTAAATATTACACTATTACTGCGAGGACTATACGTCGTTACCACTGCCTGCTACACAATTAAATATCACACCAGCACTGCGAGGACTATACGTCGTTACCACTGCCTGCTACACAAGTAAATATTACACTATTACTGCGAGGACTATACGACGTAACCACTGCCTGCTAAACAAGTAAATATCAAACAAGTACTGAGAGGACTATAGGAAGTTACCACTGCCTGCTAAACAAATGAGGTCCTTTGGTGATCCCGGCCTCCTCTCGGCGGACCTTGAAAACGCTGTGAACGTCTCTAGCAGCGGCAAACGGGGATCCCCTCCGTCCACGGTTTTCAAGGCCAAGTGGATAGAGCTTGCAAAATTCAGGATGTCCAACACAATGTGTGGGTGCCTGGTTAAAAGCTGGATTAGGGTGCGCCGGAATGTGAGGCGCGCCCCACAAACGCCGTAGGCTCTAGAAGGTACGTTCCCAGATGTACGACATTGCATCTAGTCGCCTCACTGATGGCGAACTTTCTGGCGGTGGGAGAAACGAGTCTAGACAATCTCTCATTATACCACAAGGTATTCGCGGCAAGCGTGACATTGGATGCCAGCTCAGTGAACACGAGTTCCTGGGTAGGTAGCATTGATCCCATCTGAGGAGATCGAATCCAACAGTCTAACATGCAACCAGTTTCGCCCGTACTCGGGTAATTTCACTCATATGGCTTTACAAAATTTATCTATTAAACCCGAGTATGGGCATTACTCATTGGATAGGCTCCGTACTATCAATCCTGACGACGGGTTGCTGTTCGATAAGTTAGCTACTGTCGTTGTTCTTCAAGATGTCCGCCCACAAAGCTCACCGATACTGACAACAAAAACTAACCAAGGGTTGTTGCCCCTCGACGCAAGTCGATCCAAGCTACCCTACTAAAACCACGGACGGGGAAGTCGTGACCCCCATACCAAATGTGACCAAGAAAAGCTCAAAAAGGGAACTCAGGAGGGACGATTCTTCCAAGCCCAAACATGTTAAAGGTACTGGGCAACTCAGAATCATATCATTTAATGCGAACAGGCAATTGAGACTTAAGAAGCCTGAAATTGTAAGACTGCTGTCGGAACTCGAGGTCGATGTGTTCTTGATGCAGGAAGCTGGAAACGGAGCTGTGTGCCCTCGCTCTCGGGCTTCACGGCCTTTACCTGTTCCTGTGTAAAATGTCAAAAGTTAGTCACTTTTGTCAGGAATCCTTTGCTTGCTCATGTGAAGGAAGCCGCCTCACGGGGATGTGGTGAGACCGACACGCTCTTGGTTGAAATATTTAAGGACGGACAGAGATTTGAATGCCTAAATGTCTATAACCCACCGCGAAGTGTCCTTACACTCGATAACAAAAGCCTCTCCAGCACCAGAACGATAGTGGCGGGTGATTTCAATGCCAAAATCCAGGTTATAGGTTGTACAACAACCGATCTCTCGGGACAGAAGGTACTCAACATATGCGACGGAACGAATTTGGTTCTCCTCAATGATGTGGATTCCCCAAACACATTCATTCACTCCGGGCATGGAGGGGAATCGAAACCAGATTTGTGCATGGTGTCTGCGGACATAGTTGCTAAGAGTCGACTGGACGTCCTGGGAGACTTGGGATCGGATCATCTACCACTAATGGTCTCAATTGATCTCGATCTTTACATTGGAATGTCTTTACATTTAGATTACTCATTTTTTGTCACACACTAAATTTGTCTTATTGGCTGGAGAGGAGCCCATCAAGATGTTCTTAAACCCGGAGTACTGGTGTGATATTTACTTGTGTAGCAGGCAGTGGTTAGGTCCTATAGTCCTCGCAGTACTGGTGTGATATTTACTTGTGTAGCAGGCAGTGGTTACGTCCTATAGTCCTCGCAGTACTGGAGTGATATTTACCTGTGTAGCAGGCAGTGGTTACGTCCTATAGTCCTCGCAGTACTAGTGTGATATTTACCTGTGTAGCAGGCAGTGGTTACGTCCTATAGTCCTCGCAGTACTGGTGTGATATTTACTTGTATAGCAGGCAGTGGTTACGTCCTATAGTCCTCACAGTACTATTGTGATATTTACTTGTGTAGCAGGCAGTGGTAACGTCCTATAGTCCTCTCAGTGTTTCACGTGGCTTTGCAGAGCCAGTTATGACCTGCATTTTTTTAAAATAGTTGATACAGAAAAAGCCGTTGTCTGCCAAGGCTCTAGATGCTAGACATTCAGCCTGCCTTAAATATTTTGAAAGTGAACATTTGGACCAGTACCACTCATTCAGGCAGCGCACTGGGTTGTGTTCGAACTTCTCGATGGTCCCGGGTTCATACCCTGCCCGTGGGAGCTTTGGACTAGGAAATAATTATCTTAAATTCTGAAGGAACAATCCAACTTTCCAAGATTTGTCTGCAAATGATCCTAGACATGGAGTTTTAGCAACAATAAATTAGCAATAGCAACACAAAGTCAACATATTCTTGTTTAGAGAATGTTTTATTAACCCACCCACGTCGGCCAGAGTATCAGTCAGTCATTCAACACCTTTGTCGTCTTCTGCAGCATAGCCGTAATGTTTGGAAGCGAACACCGGATCTCCTATCCTGATATTTCCAGCCTTGACCACAAGAGCATTCACGCCAACAGAGATAGCTTCCCCATAGCTGGTCAGTCTCTTAAGATGTCTGATCTTCGCTGGTATCTCCAGGGTTGGCATGTATGTTACAAAACTGCCGCCACTGATCACCCTGTCAGTAATAAATAAATTTAAAATTTATATTTAAACTAAAATAAACAGACACATAAAAAAATAAATTGTTTTTTTTTGCTGTTTAAATGTTTAATGTTTTCGTTTTAATAGCATTTGTCCATTTTAGTGTTGTTTTGTTTCGCCAATATAGTGTAGTAGTAACTCTAAGGCCTACACTCAACGAAAGGAAATGAATAATAGATGATATGTGTTTACTAACAGCTACAAAACACACAGACTTGGACTCAAGTTCCTCCTGACCTTTCCTACCCAAACCTTAGTACAGACGACTTGACACACTCCCCATTGTCACTCCAGGTCCTTAATCCAATTCTCTGGTGGCACAAAAGAAGCTCTTAGTTCCAGACAGCTCAAACTCCTTTCTCTTGCTGATCAATTCTGCCAGAGCTCAACAGTCCCTCTAGTTCGTAAGTAAGTGAAGGCCCCGGGGTAGAATTTTGTGTGTGTAGGCCCTTACACTTTTTCGAAAGCTTAAATAAAACTAATAAAAATAATTCTTATATTTAAAAGCATATTTTAGATGAAAGAAACGAGATACTTTTATATATAATCTCATTTTCCTCCTTTAATTCAAATATTTAGCCTAATATTATATACATATTTTAGTTACAAAATGTGTATTTTGTGAAGGGCAAGACTTTGGGCGGACGCACTGCCGTAAATCAAGAACTGCGTTTATTTATTACGAGCAAACTACAAGCGGATACGTCTTAAACCACGACAGAGTTGCTAACCGTAAGATTGGAAGTCTTGTCAGTAAAAATGCGAAAAAAAAAAAAGCAATTTTAATAATAATAAAAAAAAAAAAAAAAAAAAAAACTTACAATTTCTGATTCGTCGAAATTCAGATATTTTTTAAAAAGTTTCTTTAATGGAGGCCTTCTCTTGTGGAGTCCCCGAGGCAGTAGCCCGCTTGCCATCCCTTTTAAATCCGGCCAGAAATGCGCTGTTGCGCACTATATGCGTCGGGGCGGGGGAGAGTTAGAATAATATTTTTCAAGGCTTGAATGAGACTCTCGCGCCCCTATTCTAGCAGTAACACGCGGAGACAACGAGAAACTGGGACGTACTCGTAAAACATGACGATACTTCCAGATGGAGGATCTCAGGACAGTGGTCAACAGCTGAAAGAGGCTTCAGACAATGCTGGAGACATGCCTATGACAGACTGCCGCTGAATGGCGTTGAATAGCACAAGAGGATACAAATATTTAAGTAAGTAAAGACTATAGTGTTTGGTTATTAGTGCTTTTGTATAGCGCATCTACCAGGTTCCTAGAGTCTGCGCTCTAGTCTCATCTCTTTTGCGGACATGTGAAGTTTTCTCAGCCAAGTTGGTTTTTTTTTGGTCATACATCCCAGACTAAAGAGTTTCATTTTGTCTAGTATGCATACTTTTAGATACTACTTTTCAGGTCCTGAAGTGCACACCACTAGCACTGACCAAGTGTTCGAACAATACATGGACACGGATTTAATGATTTCTACTCAGCGCAAACGAAAATTGTGTTCATCTGTTGGGGGAAGGGAAGGGTAAGGCACCAATGGTAAAAGTTTGAGAAACACATTAACGCTATCCAGGTCATTTTGTGGTCATTAACCTTGTTGATGTCTAAGGGCTGAGCCGAAGGCTTTTCGAGCCCTAAATTTGAAAAAAACCTGCTTGGACGCCAAACAGTAAAAAAAAAACAAACCTGTGTGAACACACAGTTCTGTTTGGGAGAGACCCTAGACAATGCCTATGTAAAGCATTGCTGTTGACCAATGCATTTGGCCCCCAACGCGTGGGCTAGACACGGCCGAAGGCCGAGAATACACCGGGATCTTCTGCTATTTTCCTTCAATGTACCAAGCTAACTGTGCAGGACCCGCCATTTATGTAACGGTCCCTTTGGGGAACAGCGCATGGATTGTTGACAGGTTTGTGGGGACTTTATTACAAACCCGCTCGTGCAATGGGTGGACTCTCGTCTACCCGTGGGCATCCCCACGGGATTCCTGTGTTGTTACCCATTTAGCCTAGCCACTTCCTCTAATGCCGTTTTCACGCGAGCGCCACGATGAGGCAGGGCAACGTGCTCGCGTGGTCATTAACCAACTGGTTTTATCTTTCCTATTTCTCACTTTTTAAAAAAGGAGAAATCTAGAACATCGGTGCCCAACCTCTTTTTGACCAGAGTTGACGTCATATACACTTCCATAAGTTCAGTCAAGGGTCGCTGTGCCCAAGAAGGTAGTGGGCAAACATTTCTTGGGGATGAATGGCAAGGCGTCAAGGGCCTGATTTTACCCACAAGCCGTAGTTTCGGACTTCACAGTGATAAATCTAATCTAAAGCAAAAATTGACTTTAAATTTCGACTTGCAGCGTACAGATAGCGTTAGTACTGACCTGATGTCCTGGGATTTCACTTGAAAATAAACGTCACCTATCCGGACGTGTGACCACCACTGCTCTTCCAAGGCTCTACAACCAGTGATGATGACGTTTGGTCGAAAGAAAGACGCCGTAACAATGGACGGTAGGCCAAACTGAAATAAATGTGCACATAAGCTAATTGTGAGTAAAGAGAGATTTCTCACCTGAGCTGCAGGCGCAAGTCTACGATACTACTTTGGGTATTATTTATTTACAAATGATTGCAGGTTACATTAGAGGTTTAGAGGCAACTCAATATAAGAATTAAATAATCAGCATAAGTAACTAGATTATTAACTGATTTCTCCACAAAAATACGCTTTACCCCTAAAGTGTTAGGTTCGATCAAAAGGAGGTTAGCTATTGTATCTATCAGCGATAACATCTATCGCCATCCTCCCTGGATCCACTTGTGATGTGGAACTAATTAGGGTTACCAACAAAGGCTTAGGCCTAGCCATGAAGACCTTTCTAATGATCTTTTCATACATGTTTGTGTAGACTTATCGGTGTAGACCTAGAGAGAGTCTAATTGTAGCTATACGAGGCAGGTAATGTTTCAAACGATTTGGGCCATGGCTTAAAGTTATGAAACACTGCATTCATCACTACACGATATTGGGACGATCTTTGATGAACATTTCATGGTGATGTTTTGTTCCAGTAGGGTAAGATTGGTAAGATCTATATTTTACACCCACTAACAAAGCCAGAAAGGTCAATACATGTTGCAATATTCACTAGGAAGAGAAAAAATATAACGGTCAAGTCATACTGGAACTTATTAGTCAAACATATTTTTAAAAAATGTATAGTGATAGTTTTTCTAGCGTAAATATAATAAGAGAAGGGACGTAATTGCAAATAATGTTTGGCATTTGCAAATAGAATTACTTTCCTTTTCCCCTTTGATAGCGCGATTGAAGATAACGTCTGATTTTAACAACGAGGATATTGGTGTTGAAATTTCGAAGCGCGCACGAAACAGTTACCCAACCACGAAACAGTTACCCAACCACGAAACACTTACCCAACCACGAAACAGAGACCCAACCACGAACACTATTATCAAACCATGAAACAGCTACTTAACCATGAAATACAAGTGTTGTGGCCTGTGTAAGCACTTACGTAATCAAAAGACAATGTTGTAGGTAATAAAAATAAACTTTATTGTCCGTATGGAAATTTGTCTTACAATATGTGCATTACACCAAACAAAAACATTATAACTATAAGATACCAAAGTGTTAGTATGTGATTCTGACGTAACCGCGAGTCATTGCATCGGAGATCATAACTAAGGGGGGGGGGAGTAAGTGGACGTGAATGTTCACCAAGCAAAAGAAAGAGGCACCTGTTTGTCATTAGTTCAGGATTGTATTTAGTGCCCCACTGGTTTCTCTACAACTTCGTTCCAATGGAAATCTATGTAGATAGTGTCCATTGAAGTTCGTTTCATTTTGTTGTATTGGTTTGATAGACGTCCGTACAAGGTGTTTTAAAGTTCAGCACCAAGACATTGATAAGTACGCCAATAACGACCGTTAGATGCCAAAAACGGTCCATAGTGTATCTCCTTTGTAATTGGCAAAAACGAAAAAGGTGGAAAGAAAATATTTTTTGGCTGCAATGTGATTTGAGGGAGCGGGGGAGGGGCTTTGGTTGAAGGAGGAGAGTTAGGCCCCCTACCTTCAAATATATAGTGGATATTTTCATCTGTGTGTGATAACTCTAACTAGCCAACTTGTTGGTGTATCCGGTGTAAAGACTATAGAAAGTGCTGATCTATGAGTCTGGTGTGAATGTATATTTTGATTTTCTATAGTTATAATGTTTTGTTTGGTGTAATGCACAAATTGTTAGACAAATTTCCTTAGCGATTATAAAGTTTTACAAAATTATTATTAGATTTACGATATTTTTTTGCACACTTGTTAACACAGTAAAATCAAACTTCTAATTTCAATTTTTTAAAGCTAACAACAGTTTGAACAGTGATCGCTGACTTCGGTGTCATGGGCATCATTGACTTGGGTGTCATGGGCATCGATGACTTGGGTTACATGAACATAGTTGACTTGGATGTCTTGGGCATCATTGACATGGATTACATGAAAATTGTTGACTTGGATGTCGTGGGCATCGTTAACTTGGATGTCTTGGGCATCATTGACTTGGATGTCTTGGGCATCATTGACTTGGGTTACATGAAAATTGTTGACTTGGATGTCTTGGGCATCATTGACTTGGATGTCTTGGGCATCCTTGACTTGGATGTCTTGGGCATCCTTGACTTGGGTGTCATGGACATCATTGACTTGGATGTCATGGACATCATTGACTTGGGTGTCATGGACATCATTGACTTGGGTGTCATGGACATCATTAACTTGGGTGTCATGGACATCATTAACTTGGGTGTCATGGACATCATTAACTTGGGTGTCATGGACATCATTGACTTGAATGTCATGGACATCATTGACTTGGATGCCATGGACATCATTGACTTGGATGTCATGGACATCATTGACTTGGGTGTCATGGACATCATTAACTTGGGTGTCATGGACATCATTAACTTGGGTGTCATGGACATCATTGACTTAGGTGTCATGGACATCATTGACTTGGATGTCATGGACATCATTGACTTGGGTGTCATGGACATTATTAACTTGGGTGTCATGGACATCATTGACTTGGGTGTCATGGACATCATTAGCTTGGGTGTCATGGACGTTGCCGACTTTGTCTCAAAAGCTCTTCTTCTTTTCACATGATTACATTTTTTTGTTTAGGTTTCAGTACATCGCCTCCACACTTTCTCCTTATCGCATTCTCTTCTTTTTCTATGAATTACTGTCTGATAGAATGTAAACCAGATCTTGCAAATGGACACGCAAAAGGGAGGCTACTGTGTTTGACATTATTCAGAGATTCAAGTACCACGTTTCCTCAGCATGTTAAAAAAAAAAGATACCTACCTTTTGTTGAATGTGACGGACAGACTCTTCAGGACAGATGGAACACATGGCCATGTTGGAACGGTTAAATTTCATCATTATGTCATCCGTCTGGCGGAATAAGTGGACTTCCTCCCCCAGCTCCTGGCTCAGCCAGCTAGAAATTTTCTTGCCTGTGACAAAATAGTTAGTTAGGATGTGTCAAGAAATCGAATTAAACCTTTTTGCCATGGTTGTTTTACTTTAGGCTACTTATAGAAATATTTTTTTAATGGGGTCATTACTTTCCGAATTATTGTTTATGAAAAATGTCTTTGTAACCCAGATTTTGTTTGTTTGGTAAGCATCAGATGTCCAGAGGGACAATAATGTCCCAGCTCGAGCCTCCTGCAGGACGTAGGCAGGGCTGGAACTCAGAAACATCGTGACGACAGCCTGAAGCGCATACCACATGACCTAGCGGCCATCTGAGTAGGAAACCAAAATAGAAAGTTTTCATTTTTATGACATATTGAACCTCCACTTACAATGTTATTTCACTGTAAACAATGTATTCGTACTAATGAATAATTAAACTCTATGACGATAAATTTACAAATGACAAAAAAAAAAGAGATGTTTAAATGGATTGATTTTGATTAAAGAGAATTTAATATATATCTAATGCAAGACAGTTCTTTTCCTCTAATATTATGCATATAATACTCATGTAATTACTTTTACTCTAGGAGGTATGGTAAATGTAGCAGCTACTTTTCTATCGGTATGCGCGTTTTGGAGACGCAGTTTTGGCGTTGACCGTTTTGGTAAAGTTTTAAAAACAACATTTTTTTCAAATAATGAACATAGTCGATTCTTGCGTTCCCTGGCAGCCACTGGACAGCACGTAGAAGAGCAGCAGAATCACATCTTGTTTTTCGCAGGACATTTCGTGGCGCGTTGTTTTGATTTCGCTACAGCCTATTAATTTTGTCATCTGGTATACTGCTAGCAGGGCATTGCAGTACTCAAGGCGTATCCAGGCGAGTATAAATGCCACAGCTAGGTTTTTTGTTGTCTCAGTTATTAAATAAGGTAGAATCTGGCTTAATGTTCGCGCTGCAGATAGAGAGCCTTGTATAGAGGGACGAAATACAGGGCTGAGTCAAAGAAAAGTTAGCCAACTACTTGGACAAAAGGAACCTGTCAGTAAGTAATGGAGAGGATGTTTGTACTCGCTATTTATAAATGCAATTTGTTCACAATATTTAGAGCCAAATATAGTAAAAAGGCCGTCATCAAAACATAAAATTAATGTAGGCCTAATGAATATCGCCTCGTTAATGATTTCATGAAACGCTTACTTCCAGAATACACAATTTTGAGGATAAGTTTGACTATTAACACTTAGGAATATTTTTCTTTAATGTCAAATTTCTGGGAAACTAAGAAGAACATGCTTGACGCGAGGCTGCACTCTCGACCAAATTAAAGTGATGGTCTCCCCTTTTGCTTTCGACAATTTGTGTGAGTGAGGATAATGTCCCTTCTCCTAATCTCCTAATGTGCCTTAATTTTACTAACTATCTCAACACTAGTTAGATTCTTAATGACTGAACTTATTATTACTTGTATTCACGGTGGGACCCGTTAATTATTATTAACAGTCTCACGCTGCAATGGTCTTTTCCACCAACTGATCCCATAATATGCCCTCCAGGACGGACTCATAGCTTCCAGTCATGCCGCGTTGTTTTTCCCTAAAAAGTTACGCTATGCGGCTTTTTTAGCGCCAAGAGCAATGGTTTGGAACTTGCTCCTTAACTCTCATTGATCTCAGACAGACATTATGCTTCATTATGTTCAAGAAAAACATTAAAGCCTATCTGTTCAAAACTGTTTAGGTTAGTTTTGTCATTTTAACTCTTTATATAATGTTAAAGCTTTGGCGCGTATTGTTGTCAACAGCACTAGGAAACAAAAATAATTTTTATTATTCATAGAGTCTTATTTCGCGTTCCCGGTGGGTGGACATTCTGACAAAACAAAGCAAGTGGAGGGGGAGGGTTAATGTCCACTGTGGACAAGCACATTGAAAAGGAGGAGTGTCCGAATTCTTGTGTTTGTATTGGTTTTATAAAATGGAACATTGTAACTTGAAATGTATATTCTTTCAGAAAAGGTATTTTACCTTGATCAGATGCAGCCACAATAGAAGAAGCCCGGTAGACCTGGGCAGGCCCGTGACTGTGTTCAGAATGGGTTAAGTCAATGCTGTCAACAGTAAACACAACATTTGTATTAATCACGTGACCGTACGCAGAGAATAATTTCTAAATGATCAAATCTCAGTTCATTTTTTTTGTTTTCTACAGATTTTCAGAATATTAAAAAAAAAATACTTTTGTCAAAGTTTTGGTATTTACTTTGTCAGTATAGCCTGTATTTATACTTGTCAACATAGATATTATGCGTACTTGTCAATTTAGTCTGTACTTACTCTTAGCTTGTACTTATCAATAGATACTGTACTTACTCGTAGTTTTGCCCGGAAGGGGCGTTAATCGTCAGCACATTAATATCAGCGTACGCTTCAAATTCTCGAAAGGATTCTGAAAAATATTCTTTCACTAATTTGGAGGGGGATTCTACCGCGAAGTCTGCAAGCAAACAATGGAACGAGTAATTAATTTTATAGAGACTAAATAGAACATTGATAAGTGTGATTGTATGTATTAATGTTTGTTAATCGTTTTAAGTGTATATATGGACTGTAACTCACTAGAAGTAAAGTCTTCGTATGTAGATTACAACAATATGTTAGACTAGTTTTACACTAAGAGTCTGCAAAAGATTTTTTTTTATAAAAGTAAAGTTCGAGGGTCAATCACCACGAATCGTGTATATCTGTAGATTTGATGAAATCCTAACTATTCTGACTGCTCGGGAGGAAAATTTCAAATGCCTCACCTGGTCCTTTGGTCCTTGTAATGAAAAATTCTCGGTCATGGACTCCGAATAGACTGATGCCTTTAGGCGTACACAAGACTTCTTCAGGGCATATTTCTTTAGTAGAGGCTAGAGGGCAAATGTTGATTTGGACCACTTCTCCTACCTGCTCAGACAAGACCATACACGTGAGATAATAGTTTCAGCGTTTTTATAATATGTATTCAGAGCTCAGAGTAAGATACATGGCAAAACATAAACATCACGAAACAACGTTTCAATAAAAAATCTTCAGCCATACTATGCAATTACCTTTCGATGAAAATAAGTATTAAAGAAAGCAAAAATATTCATGATACAAGTTTGAAATGTATCATAATCTATTAGTAATTCATAGCCATTGTATTGCTTGGAAACCTTGGTTTATAGAATGCCTCAACACTGGCCTGCAACGTCACAACCTGTGGGCAGTTTAAACCAATAGCTCGTTGTCACGTCGTACAAACCTGTGGCGACGAGCTATTGGTCTAATTTGTCCACAAGTTGTGACGTTGCGGGTGAGTGTTGAGTCTATAACGATTAGTCTCGGAAAGATCGGGCTAGTTACAAGTGTGTGTATAGTGTGACACTTGACAGCACACAATCGGCTGACCAGTAGAAAGTCAACTGTACGTAATATCAGGTCACATCACAGACAAACCCTTCCAGTCTGTCTTTCTGTCTGTGTGATACAAAATTTGAATACGTTATTTCTCCCGAATTGAAACTTTGCACTAACATTCATTGGCATAGACAAGATATGAATCAATAAAAAATAAAGAATTAGTCAATTAACTACTGGTAATTGATTATTTTGTTTTTACAGACAATGGAAATTAATCCATCAGTATTTAGATATGGCTAAATATATAGGGTTTGGGCCCCTGATATAATTGTTCACATTATTTATCACACACCATTCTCGGATCAAGTCATTTTGTTTCATATCGAAAAAGGAAAATAACTTCTACATTATTGAGAGATATAGTTGTAATTGTGGAGTTCTTCTCGTCAGATAAGCTTTTTTTTTTTTAAAAGAATTTTTTAAATTATATTGCGTGTTCCTAACTGGATTACCAAATCGTTCACCTTTTTTTGTGTTTTAGTTCAACTTTAATATGTGACTGGACTTCAAATTGTACAAGTAGTTCACAATTGGGAATCAATTTGATTGAGAATTGAGTTTGAAAGTATTCAACTCAAGAAAACAATTCAATGCTATGTTTCTCAGTGTATCCTAACAGTGTGCTGTATATATTCAAAGACACCCCCGAATTCACGTAGACTATACAAAGCTCTCTCCTCAAAACGTAACCATGACACTTAGAAACCCAGTTCAAGAAACATATTTTCACAGGAGTGTACTTGTATATATAAATGAAAATAAACAGTGTCTATTTTAAACATTTTATTATTAGACTTATAAGTTGTGATTAGTAACTAAAAAGTCTGAGATGCAGTATGTCTATAAGTTACAGGCAATCACGAAATCTGGTATTCTATAAAACGTGTGAAAGCATCATAGAATGCTAAATTTCGCGCCTGTAAAACACACACACACATACATACACACGCGCGCGCTCGTACGTACTCACACACACATTTATTTTAGCCGATGTATACGAACACACATTGTCTGATGATACATGTAAACAAACCCACCACAGGAAAATAAATAAATACTGCTAAGTGTTTCGCAAAATCTGGAGGACAACGAAAAGACAAAAAGTGTGTGTGTGTGTGTGGAAGCCTTGCAATTAGAATAAATTAAATAAATTAAATTGTAATTCTAATATTTATCTATCTTTTTAAACTCAACCAAAAGACATTGTCTTAGTCTCGTAGATTTACTTCGTACAATGATAGTGCCTTCCCTTTGATTATACAATAGAATAAAAACCCTTAGACATTTGTACGATTATTTTTACTAATTGCATCAGATTCCTGTAGGGAGGAAAAGGAAACACTATTTAGCCCGTTTTGAAATAAATGCGATTACATTAACTGGGTAAATACTCACACAGGGACATGTTAATGCTGCGATGGAATCATTGGTTTGGTTTCACAGTACGAGCAATGACATTATAAAAACAATGAGTCTAAGTGACAGATAGCGTTAGAACAATCACACATAGTGTTTAAACACAAAATCTAACGGACACAGATTGTGTTCCAGCTGACTGACCAAGCGAAACGTCTGATATCTCCAGTTATGTTTGGCCACGTAGTATTCAAAAAAGACATAGGCGGCCACAGCAAGTCCTACACCAGTCATCACTTTGGCCACAGAGACGACAAAGCGAGACACTGTCATGAACAGAGCTGGAGAACTCCTCTGACCAAATCAGCTTCGGGACTTTCATAAGCAGCTACATCCAGAGAGGAGAAAAAGAAGTAACAAATAAATAATACACAAAGCTTAAATCGAGTGAAATTTCATAACTATTTTTAATCAATCATGTAACTTATTTTTAAGAAAATTTAGACCAGTGGTTCCCAAACTTTTTTGTCTCGTAGACCCCATGCCATGTTTTCTGGTTTTCGGTAGACCCCCTTTCAAATTTTTGTAAATTCAACATTTTTAAAACTAATTTCTATCTGTACAAAAAGTAAAGTTCCCCTCAGACCTTGTGGTCTATAGAGCAGATGATGCAAAGGTCATCTGTTTCTGTGGCCTACGGTTATCGAGGGTGTCATGTGGCCAGCACAACGACCAACAGCCTTTACTTTCCCCAACTAATGTCAGGTACCCATTAGAGCTGGGTGGCCTCAGAGGCGCCCAAAAGATCCCGAAATTAAAAATCCAAGTCTTCAACAGGATTCAAACTAGGGACACCCGGTTCAGAAGCCAAGCACTTTACCGCTCAGCCAAAACGCCTCCTAATTTCTATCTGTAGAGAGTTGAAAAGTGAAAAAGTAATTTAAAGCTACATATTAGAGAATTTAGAGATCTCTCTTTTTATTGATAATATTCAAAACCAATTAAAATAGCATTATGTATTGCTGGAATCTCCAAACACAATGGCCTTAAGTATCATTGTAAGAGTTTTCGCAAAGAGCAGTTTCTCGTGTATTTGTTGACGTAGAGTTGCTCAAATATTGAGTCCGCGCGAAGATGTTATCACTATCACTATGTTTTCCGCATTTTGCCATAAATAAGTAAATTTCCCCTTTCAGACATTGTGATGGTGCTATTGTCATCTGTTTCTTTGGCCAACGTTTAACGAGCAGGGTGATGTGGGCAGAACAACGACCAACCGCCTTTACTTTTACTAACATAATTCAGGTACCCATTAGAGATGGGTGGACTCAGGGGAGCCCTGAAAATCCTGAAATTCAAAATTCACAGAGATTCGAACCCAGGACCCCAATTACGGAAGCCAAGCGCTTAACCACTACCACCACACCCTTATTTTGCTATAAGTGAACAGATATTGTAAGACTCACAAACCACCATCTTCTCTACATGATGTTGAATAGAGATTTTGTGGGTCTATTCTGAACTTTATCTTTAAATGTTCAAGTTTTTCACATTTATATCTTTTTATCAGGGTGATATTGTCGCAGATGATCCTCAAGCGAAATTAGTTTCATATTGTCATAAAAAAGGCAATCGGTAACCGCTTGGTTGACAAGAAAAGAATGAACAACTTTATATAATCAGCCGCTAGACAGTCTACATTTCTTTTTGTTAAACATTATTTACATGAAGACAAAATGAAGTTCTTTTAATAAGTATTGAAATTAAATACAACAATCTTTCGTTTGAATAGCAGGATAAATAATTAAATGATTAACTAAGTTACAAATTATATATAGTGTGAAGAATTACATTAATGGGATGTAAAAGTTAAAGTCACGACCTGCTTATATGAAATCTATTTATCATAGACCCCCTTGGACATCTCATGGACCCCCAATTTGTTTTTTTTGTAGACCCCTTGAAAGTCTTCTTAGACCCCTTGGGGTCTATATTGACCACTTTGGGAATCACTGATTTAGACTAACAATAATAAAAATGAGCGATTAGAAAAATAAAGTATTCATTGTTTTTTTTGTTCAGTGCAACTTTCATGCTTATAGCATGCTCAGTGTGCTATGGTACAACACTTTTCTGGACCGGTTGGGAGGGGTGGAGTAACAGGTATCTGTGAGAAGGCTTCCGTGCTGCCTTTTCAAAAATACTTTAAAATTTAAACTGAAGCCTCCACGGTGGAAGGACGATATGTTAGCCACTGAGTTATACAAGTACTTATAAAAGAATTGGGGAGGGGGGCCTTACGCTCTAGTTTTTGTTGCCTATAGGTAAGTCCAGCACTGTGTGAATTAGATAACACTAAACAAACCTAAACTATGTTTTTTTTTCAATACATGACCAATTGTCTTCCCTTTAAAAAAAAGTATTATTGTTTAAAGATTTGTCTGTGATAGCTGGTCGTTATATACGTAGATTTTCTTTACAAAATATCATTGTGCGTTTATCCTTTTAATTGATATGGTGAGACTGTACATTGTTAAGTTCCACATTGAGACTCGTATAGATCCTAGAGCTAGGTTTCTATAATAACTATATTAAGATATAAAGTATGTTAGTACACATATCAGACTTTGCGATGTATATAGCAGATCACGGTTAACGAGGGTGGACCCAGGGGCGAACAATCATCCCCAAATTCAAAATACCTGCCTTTACCGAGATTTCAACCCTATACCCTTAGCGCTTAGCCCCCCTCAGCCACCAAGCCCTCGTTACATTAGAATTTATAATTGTAGATGACATACTTTAAAAAAAAACATACAGTAATTATACATTAAAATGGATGCCCTTTGGGCGAACATTCTGGTTTAGTGCACACATAACATGCATTGATAAAAATTAATAAAAAGTAAAATAACAATAATCAGGCCCGGATTTAAGTGTGTGGATACACCGGGGCAAACTTTTTGTGAAGGCTCTTACACTTTTTCGAAAGCTTTAATAAAAAAATCCAGTTATTGATAAAGATACGAATATCTTGCCCAATTATAAAAGAAAGGGAGTACTTTTAATAATTTTTTTCGGTTAAAATAATACAATTATTACTATGCATATTTTAGTAAAAAAAAGAGTAAATTCTAAGGATTTACACAATGTAGTAAACCCGGAGTATACTACGAGAATATGAGCACACTAACAGACGAAATTTTTTTTCATCACGACAGTGTTGCCAACTGTAAAATGTAAAGTATTGTGTTGGTAAACATGAGAAAAAAAAATACAACGTAAAGTTGCTGACCCGTCGATCTATGGATTTTTTTCTATTGTGGGGGCCCCTTTCTTGTGAAGTCCCCTGGGCTGTAACCCCGAATGCCCTCCCTTAAATTTGGCCCATACATGAAGCAATGAACCATCATTTAGAAATACAAAAAAAAAAAAAAAATGCAAAACCTAATAAAATACTCAGAAAGATACAACGATAAAAGCACATTTGTTATCCAAAATACCTTCGTATGTATTCCTTCTTCCATAATACTATTAGAGCGTAGACTCGGTTGTCTCAGCCATGAAAACCAACATGTATGACGCGACTGACATACGAAATGCGCAGGACGTAATTGTATTCTCTATTGAAGCAATTTATATGATGAGAAATACACATTATACAATACATCATGTTTTTAAAGGCTTGGATAAAGTATATTCTTATCTTATATAATACAGATCATCATCATAACTCCTTTGAGTTCCTCACGGAACATAGGGCCTCGACAAAAACTCGCCACTCTCCACGGTCTCTTTCTAGCTTTTTGATGGTGTCCCAGCTCTTCCCGGTCTTTTCTGCTTCTTCAAGTACACTGCGTCGCCATGTTCTTTTTGGTCTTCCGCTGCGTCTTGTTCCCTGGGGGTTCCACTCTAAGGCCTGCCTAGCTCTGTTGCTGGTATCTTTTCTAAGGGTGTGACCAATCCATCTCCACTTCCTCTCTAAGATCTGCACTTCTATATTTTTCTGTCCACTCATCTCCCACAGTTTGGTGTTTTCTACTTTGTCATACCAGTGTATTTTTAGGATATTTCTCAGGCATCTGTTGATGAAGGTCTGCATTTTTTTTTGTTGTGGCTTCAGTTGTTCTCCATGGAAAACAAACATATAATACAGATACTACTTCAAAAAAGAAGATGATTATGTCCTACGCGTCATATATCTAGTATGCATGTTAACCAATGACTTAAATTCTGCCAAGTCACTGTTTTTTTCTGGCTGGCTCAGTCAACCCACTCCATGCTCTAATAGCACTAGGGAAGAAGGAGCTTAATTTGTCCTAGCATATGGAACGAGTAATGTACCTTTATCTTTGTGTCTTTCTTAGTATTTTATTAGACTTTGTTTTTGTATTTGAAGATTATGGTTCAGTGTTTTATGTATAATTGCATTAGGAAAGAAGTCTTGGATAAACATGTTCCTTTGATTATAGGCTTCATCTGAAATAGGTTAGCGGGGATAGCCCAAAGATTACACCAATGTTTTAAATGAGATCCAAACTACTTTAAAATAGATCTAGATCTTCATCTAAAACTATCTATAGTATGCTATACTAATACTAGATTATATCTAGATCTAGATGTGACTTACTTAAATGTTATCTAAAAAAAAATCTATAACAATTTAACATAACATCTAAAATAGTCTAGTCTAGATTAAATGTAAATCTAAACTCAAATTATTAGCCTAGATAGATCTAGTAGATCTGGAAATATTAGAATTGTAGAATCATATCAAGACTTGTGACTTAATCTACATCTATTCTATGATCTAGATCTAGATTTAGTCCTGACTAGAAACATATGTATTTGGGTATTATTTCCTACCTTATCAACCTATTTTCACATGCTTATAGAGTAAAATACAAGGGAAATAGAACAAAACAATAAGTTCAACAACAGAGTTGTAAACGCGACAGAATGTGTGTTGCAAGTCATGCAGTTGATGCCATGGGGGAAACCACTGGGTAATTTTGTTTCGCTTAAAAATATTTCCTCGGTTATGTATCTTTGTAAATCTCGAGCGCTTCATCATTTCCGAGTTCAAAAACAGCGCTAAACAACGCACAGGAACTCTGCCGTTCAATGAAAAAAGAAATGCAGTCCTGTTTTTCAAAGTGAGTACAACGTGCGCAAAAGAGACTTATTACTAGAGATTTTCGTATATGAGGCCAATCCATAAACAGCAAGCCATTTGGTGTATCCGGTGTATTAATAAGACAAATATTTAATTAGGTAATTTTTTTTTTGTTTTTTGTTTTTCCCTGTCTTACGTATTTTCTTTAGGTTCCATTACATCGCTAACACATTTCTTCATATCACTTTCTTGTCTTTTTAATGTCTTTTTGAATCTTATTTCTTCAAGGATAAAGTGGGATCCAAATGTAAACACAGCAGAATTTATTTGATTCATTTCTCGTGTGAATATCCCCACTATGAATTTGTGTTTGGTGTGGTTGGGTTGAAGGACTAGAGGGGTTCATACATGCACCTTGCCTTTTACCTAGCCTGGGCTAATGGTATTGTATGCTATATCAAAGCTCAAGGGATCAGCTCTGGCAGAAGGATGAGTGTCGGAGTTGAGTCACGTGACTACTCGGGGCGCCCACTCCTGTGATACACATTTCTCCCACAATTATTTTTACTTCACATCGTAAAGATACGCTCATTCATGTCTTACATTCCTGCCTGGACAAGAATGAGATTTGTGTGTGTGTGTGTGTGGACACTTTAACTACGTGGCAACCCATTCACCAGCATTCTGAATGTGTGTGTGTGTGAGTGTGTCTGGGTATAGGTAGTAGAGGCTAGAAGGGGGATGGAATTCTGTATATGTGCGAGCGTTTTATTAAGGTATCGATGCTTTTTTGTAGTACATACTTTTCATCCAGCCTTGATCTCCTTGACAGAGCCGGCAAAGAGAGACCCCACTGAGAATGCAATAGTGTGTGACAGAGGCCTTTCACAGAGAACAACAGAATCAATGATAGGGAACCTGTGAGTACAAATGCAGCAATCATCATTCACTTCTACTCTTTACCACAGCAATCATCTTACACTTGTACTCTTCACCACATCAATCATCCTACACTGCTACTCTTCAACATCTTCTCAAAGAAATTTATAATACTTTAAAACATACAAACAACATGAAATGTCATTTGGTAAATTAAGGTGCCAAAAAAAAAAGGATTTTTGTTCCCCCACATGGTCTCGATGTTGACACCGAAATATCAACGTTGTTGTATACAATTAGGGTTGGCAGTAATTTGTTCAGAGCAAGATCGTCAAGCAATGTTTCAAAACTCATTTCTCACTGAAGGGGGAGGGCTGGAGCTGATGTTCTTAGCACTCTCCCCAAGGCACTGTGAAATGAAAGAAGTAAGCACAGCGCGGCCCTCACGGAACTTTCTTTTTCTGAGTCTCCACACACACAGAGTTTGTTTCGAGCTCCTTGCTTCTCCATTCAGAGTGTAACACCAGACAGTGAGGAACGTAAAAAACTGCTTTGCCTCTCATGAATAACTTTGTAAAACATTTGCTAAAATTTTGAAAATTGTTTATTGACCATCTGTGCTTTATTATTATCGCAGATTAGGTCTACAATCGGTTACCTTTTCATTACGTTATACATTATTATTATGCTTTATTTAATTAGTTCTTAAAATCATTTCAGATTTTAAAGTGAGGCATAAAAAAATAGGTTCTAACATGGGCAGGTCATATGGGCTAGGCTCATTAGTAGTAACCCCTGATAGAGGCATGTAGAATGTATTTAGGAAATATAATATGAAGGTTTTAATGCATGTGTGTTTGTGTTTGTGTGTGTGTGTGTTTGTATTTCTGGCAATGTTTTGGCTTCCTTCCCACTATTACAAGCCCATTAGTCTGTTTTCGTGGGTCTATTAAAAATCAAAGTTTGATTATTTTTCTTTTCTAAATGGGATTGTACTTTCAGACAACACTTGTTTCCCATTTCCTTTATTCCTGTTAGCACTTAAGGTTTAAACAGTTTGAATGCCACTTACCTCCCCCCCAACCCGTAACAATAGCCGTTGAATACCAGGACGACGTCTGCATGCAAAGTTTACAATAAGTCACGTCAACATAGTTCCCAGTGTTTTTTTTTCCAGGCTTACAAAAACAAAACCCCAAACGACCTACAAGACCCAATGTGATACACATCTACTGGTTACACACAAGCAGAAGTGCACATGCAGAAGAATGCAGTAACAATTATAATGTCGTAACGCACAGACCTCAAATAGTTCACATGCATACCCTCTCACTTCTGTACCATCATCAAAAGGTCAGCCCGAGGCCCGGGGCATCACCAGTAGGCTGTCATTTATTATCAGGACCATTGACTTTTGAATCAATCAGTTCCGACGGCTCGGGTCTTTTAACTCTTCATGCCTTCAAGCTCTGTTCCCCCCCATTGTCCAATCTCATTTGTGGCGGTGGGAGGGGGGAGAAGGAGTATCTGTGAGAATGTTTCATTCAGGCTTTTGAAGGTTCAGAAAACTCATCTATGAGTCGGGATATGAAATCTAGCTCCCTTTATAGATTAATGCCCCTCCCCAGCCACCCTTCCCCACAGTTCTACGTAATATATGATTGAAATATAGAAAAACTAATCTCTGTAGAGAGGGGGGGGGGGGAGAAGGTATTTGTGCTGTCTTTTCAAAAGCTACTAAAAGCAAAATAAATATAGAAGCAAAATATAAAAATACTTTTTAAAAAAAGAACTAAATACTTAAGATTTATGTCCCTTTTTATATCAAACATATCAAACAAAAATAATTAATTATCAAGAACTAACTAATTGATTGATTTTTTAGTTGTCATCAACATTGAATAATTGTCCAAAGTCTCAACTTGATTTGATAATGGGAAATGGGAGAAATAATGTGTACAAGATTCCACCCAGACAGACAAACTGACAGACAGGGTGAGTTGATATAAGCTATGTAATAACGTGAAGCTAGGCAAGTCTAAGCCTATACACCATTAAAGAGGAGAAAGTACTCAAAAGCTGACAGTACGACATTGTCTGCGAGATTGGGGAAGAAGGGGAACAAAAAAAGAAACTGAATAAAACTGAATAAAAACAACAAAACAAGAAAGACAACACCAGCTCCTTGAAGAGAATGGCGTAGATTTCCTCCTGGAATGTGAAAAGCAGCTTTGCTCAAACTTGCTGACAGGGAGGACACGAAAGAGGTCAATGTTTTTTTACACAACAACTTCTGTTGTATTTGAAGTGTAGACTCATGTTTGAGAATTTATCGAGTAACATGCATTATAAAAAAGCAAAACCTTTTTTACAAAACTTATCTATGGGAAAGAATTGCTAATTACTGCCCTTTATTTTAAGAGGGCATCCTTTCTGCTATATAAAACTAAATTAATCAACTATTACTAATTGAGTTACTAATTGGCTTTTTTTTTATATTATTGATACGTGTACTGTATTGATACGTGCACTGTATTTATACGTGTACTGTTTTGATGCGTGTACTGTATTTATACGTGTACTGTATTGATACGTGTACTGTATTGATACGTGTACTATATTGATACGTGTACTGTATTGATACGTGTACTGTATTGATACGTGCACTGTATTGATACGTGCAATATACTGATACGTGCACTGTATTGATACGTGTACTGTATTGATACGTGTACTGTATTGATATGTGTACTGTATTGATATGTGTACTGTGATCAAATATAAATAATTTTGCAAAATTTCAACTTGATTTGAGTAATGGGAAGTGGGAGAAAAACGTGACAAAACATAATAAGGGGATTAGATCCATATATACATCCACATCTCTCATTATGTAGCATTTATACCTCTTGTTTCGATACCGGTATCAAACAAAATAATTATTTACCAATAATTAATTAACTTGTTAATTTTTAGAGGCCCCCGTAAGGGGAAAAAGCCGCTATTAGGTTTGTGCAAAATGTCCGTCTGTCCGTCTGTCACACTCAGATCTCGAAAACTAGAAGAGATATGAAAAATATTATTTCATCATTAAATTTGGCTTGAAAAGTTTAGGTGCAACGGCTACTTTTGGTTTTCTAAAAGCAAACCGTTTAATTTATAAAATTAATTATGCACGCGATTTTTTCATAAAAATACACCACTTCTAAAACAATTACGTAAATGTAAGGGAGGCAATGTTAAAATATGCTAACAAAGATCTACACTTATTATGTATTCTCAGTATCACTAAGTCAAATATATTTATAAAATGTACAGGAAATATTTACAACAAATATAAATAATAGTTAAAGATGTTTTTTCTGGTCAACTAGCTGCTAAAATTAAAAGAAAACATTTCTGTTTGTTTATAAAGGCTAATAATGCACACACATTTTTTAAAATGGACTTTTTATGCAGCGACTTTCGAGCAATAGCGTAACGTCGCAGCATGACCAGGTGATAACTTTTAAAAAAAATCAGATTTTATTTATTTTTTTGTTTAGTGCCCCAATCCGAATAAAAGAAGCTTATTTTTGTGCGTTTTGACTGTTCGTCGGTCTGTCCGTCACGATTAGATTAACATATAACACTAGAGGCTATTGTAAATCTGATTTAACCTTTAATTTTTCATTCAGAAATATTGCAATAGTTTTAAGTATCTATAATAGATTGTTCCAGATGTTTTGTGAAAAACAAAGCAATGCCAATGAATATTTGTTTGCTCTTCTACCTTATATTAGATTTTTTTCCATGCTTAAACGTTGCAAGAAACATGATCTTTAAAATATTGTTCCGGTTTTTTAATGTAAATAGCATATAAATGCTAAATGAAAATATCTATACTGATTTATATTTCATTAACTATAAAGTTGTTCCGGATATTGTTTTATAAAAATAAATTAAGTCAAATGATTGTTTGAAATCGCATAATTGACTAATATTACACTTATATTCTTTGACACTACGTCACTATAGATTATTTATCAATTGTTTTCAAAAATATCGACAATAGGTTATTCAGGATTTTAAAATAAGAAAGTAATTTACTAGCAACGATTATTGAAAATCAATTTTTAGACTTATTTTACAGTTAATTTTCTTGCCGAAACATAATAAAAGTTGTTTAATCGGTAAAGGATGTTCCAGATCTTGTTTCGAAAAAGAAATCGACCTACATTACCTTAATTTTCTTACAAATCGTCGCCAAAAATGATCCGAATTTTATAAGAAAAATCTAATAATGCTAATAAATGTTTGAAATCCCTCTTCTAATAAATAAAACAAATTATTTTCTCATTTACGAAAATTGGTTGTTCCGGATTTTTTATGAAAAATAGTTTAACTCTATTTATGTAAAATCGCACTTCTCTCTTACTCTACATTTAACTTTCTAGCTAAAACGTTAGAAAATCTAATTATCGTTAATATTATGCTCCGATTTTTAAGGAAAACAACTTCATAACACCAAAGTATGGTTTGAAAAAATTTCCATAAGGCTATGGTACATCTAATTTTCATAACAGACCATCCCAGAAATTTAATTAAAGTCATTTGAAATATCTGGAATCCTTTTTTTCTCTCACTATAAATACATAAACATCCGGAACAATCTGTTATATAAACTTAAATCTAATGCGATGTTTTGGAAGGGAAATTAAATTTTAATCAGATTTTTAATAGCTTTTAGGCTTTTTTTCCCTCGCTATTAACATAACGGACAGACAGACTGACAGACAAAACAAAACAAAAAGCGTCTTTAATCTTTATATATAACTATAAAAAAATAAAAATAAAAAATCAAAAAAAAATCGAACAAAGTATTAGGATTTATTAAAAGAAATTTCTTTAAATCAAATGAGAACAAAAAATTAAAATGTTATTTAACCTTGGTTAGGCCAATAATAGAATATGCATCCTCCGTTGGGACCCCTCAACTCAAGAAAACATTAAGAAACTGGAACAGACACTAAATAGAGCAGTGAGATTCATAACAAATGAATATTCACATTAGACTAAAGTAACACCTATAGTAAAATCACTAAATTTAAAAAGCCTTCAGCACAGAAGACTCAAAAGTAAAGTAGCAATTATACATAAAACACTGAACCATAATCTTCAAATACAAAAACAAAATTTAATAAAATACTCTGAAAGACACAAAGATTAAGGCACAATCCTCGTCCCATATGCTAGGACAAATTTGTACAAATACTCCTTCTTCCCTAGTGCTATTAGAGCATGGAATGGGTTGCCTGAGCTAGCCAGGAAAACCAGTGACTTGGCAGAATTTAAGTCATTGGTTAATATGCATGACTAAATGCATGACGCGTAGGACGTAGCCATCTTCTTTTTTGAAGTAACGTCTGTATTATATAAGATAAGATAAGATAAGATATATATATATATTAAGTCTAACTAGCCCATTAAATGAAATGCTAAAAGAACAAACTCGGTGCACCAATGTCTATGATCCCTCGAGTAGCTGCTCGTAAAGATGTTATGTTTTAGTCTAACTAGGCCGTGCGACGTAGTGGATTTTTCTCCTTTGACGTCATATGGAATACATTTTTTAAATGCTAAATCAACTCGGTATAGTAATGTTTATTAAACCTCGTAATGTGACTCGCATTTTAAAAGACATAATAGCTAGATTTAGATCTAATCTAGATTTTTTACACTAGATATAGATTTTCTTTTTACACTAGAGCTAGATTTTTTACACTAGATCTAGATTTATTTTTCTTACACGAGCTAGATTTTTAAAACTAGATTTAGATTTAAGTTCTAATTAAAATCATTATAGAATCTAGATCTAGAATTTCTTGGTCTAGTTTAGAATGTTTGTTGTTTTACATGTTTCGGATGTTCCTCCAGAGTTGTAGTCCAAACCACCCGTAGGACGACGGGGGATGGGAGCGGGCAGGGTTTGAACCTGGGACCATCGATGAATCCAAACGGCAGTCCAGCGCGCAAACCGCACTACCAGACAGCCATGATTTAGACTAGATCAAGATCTACAATTTTAATTTCTAGGCTTAAAGTGTAGATTTTTATTTCTTAAGTCTAAATTGTCAATATGTCAATATTGCAATGTTATAAAATACTAAAACTAATCTACTATTTTAATAGTTCATATTGCAATTAGTCTATTAATTGATTATCTAGTGTTTTTTTATATAATTCTTATCTAAATTACATCTACATTATCCCAAATATATATTTTAGATCTAGATCTAGTAGATATAGATATTGAGAGTGCTAAATTAGTAGTTTAATTTAGGTAGATCTACATCCTCATTCTAGTTCCATTGAAAAGAAAATGCTCAATAATAAAAGATTATGTAAAATCCCTCTTCTGACATATTGTACATATCCGGTAATTGTCATTCCGTAATGTGTAGGTATATTATCAATAGTAGGCTATTTGTAACCAGTTTGTCATTAGATCAAGAGCAATGCCTGGTCATGCGGTTAGCGCGCAGGACTGATTATCTCTACAGTCTCGGTTTCATACCCTGCTCGATGCCAACCTCAGTCGACCAGCGAATATGCTGATCCGACACGGATCTGTCTCCTACGGGGGCCGCCTCTGAGTTTGTGTGGCAGCACAAACTCTCTTTGTAATCTTGTTTCTTGTTGAATCATATTTTGTCAGGTACAATGAATAATTGTGCAAAGTTTCAACTTGATCAGAGAATGGGAAAGGGGAGAAAAAAACATGTTTAAACTTGTTAGCAGACAGTTATAGTGAGTTGATAGAAACTTTGTAAAAACTATATTATTACTTTCGTCACTCGTTAAAATATAGGTCAGAAGAAATTTTGTATCTTTGTGGTAACGGATAGGATGCTATTTTTTCGTTTTTGTAATTGTCCTAAGATTTGAGTCAAGGCTCATGGAACTAAGGAAGCTTACCTCCATCTGCCTGTCTAAATAAACTTCTGTCTGGGAAAGATTCAATCATAAGTAAGTTATTACATCCCTATTTACCGAAGGCTCGTGTCCCAGGACGTTTGAATTAAAAGAGAAGCCAACATCCGAGCACACCAGTGAAACTCCCCCCATATTCCTTTTCTGTATCACAACAGCCATAAAAAAAACGACCCATTGAGGAACTAATAGTGTCCTATTAAAGGGGGGGGGGCTTTCTGTCATCCCCACCAGTGCGATGGACTTGGTCCTTAGATAATTCAATGTTGGGGGTTTGTGTCCTATTTGCTTTTGTATTGGCCTAATCTTCTCCTCTAACGACCGTTTCCACAAAGTTGAGGCTGAGAAGCATTGCCCGGGAACATGGATAGACTAACATGGAAGGACTCATCACCATGTGTAAGTTACCATTCAGTGTTTGTATCGAAATGTCGTTTCTTGGTCACTTTAGTTGAAAGTTTTAAGCGTCACACGTTGCAATACCTTCATGTACCTGTTATGTGAATACTAAATTCCTTGGGAAGCCACCAACAGAGTTCGCAAAGCAATTTCCTAAATATTCAAAAGTGTCAGTCTCTATAAAATATTTTGTTAAGTTTATAAATTGTAAGCTTTTTGGTGTTTCCTGTGCACAGAATAAAGGACTATTAATAAGTGAAGTATCTTAATAAACCAAATAACAATTTTGTTCACTTCTCAGGAATGTACAATCAAATATTTAAGCTCTTTCGATAGTAGCCCGAAGTAATTTTCATTATTTAATTGGCAATAGTAATTTTTGAATAGGGCGTCCCTGACCTTGTATATTTTATCTCATGCTTTCGAAAAATCTTCCCTCGCCGTTCGGGAATTGGACGTTAACCCTTCTCTATAGTTTACTATCTCTTTCAAAATAATGTCCATTACTTTTAGGTCTTACTTTAAAAGGTAGGACGCCATGTTATACGAGGTTGGACGTGTTTTTGTTTTCATTCCTTTAGGCCTCCTTCATCTCCAGTTTATTTTTATCGTTGGGTCACGTGATTCGTCTTCACTAAGGAGATGTTCCCATAATCTCCTACGACGGTTGATCGTAACTTCGCTAAGTAGGCGAACGCTTGTTCGGCAGCGTATGTCTCAGTTGGTGACTATGCATCTACGCTATACCCGTTTTGCTGTTGAGCCACATTGAAAAAAGTAAAGTTCCCCTTTCAGACCTTGCGGTCTATAGGGCAGATGACGTAAAGGTCATCTGTTTCTATGGCCTACGGTTAACGAGGGTGTCATGTGGCAAGCAAACGACCAACCGCCTTTACTTTTCCCCAACTTATGTCAGGTACCCATTAGAGCTGGGTAGACTCAGAGGAGCGCCCGAATATCAAGGAATTAAAAATCCCAGTCTTCACCAGGATTCGAACCCCGGACCACGGTTCGGAAGCCAAGCGCTTTACCGCTCAGCCACCTCGCCTCGTGAGCCACATTGAGCCTCAATGTAATCTTAACCGAGGTCTTCCAAGTCTTGCACGTGTAGGTCGTCGTTGGCATGACGAATGTGTTAATTGGTGAATTTTTTAAAAATTGATTCTTGTGTTGTCTGATAAAGAAATAAATTTGCAAAATTTCAGCTTGATCCGAGATTGGGTGTGAGAGAAATAACGTGTACAATCATGGGACTATACTATGTACTATCTTTTTAATAGACAGACAGAGTGAACTTATATTTAACTCTTATTACAAATTGTTGTCTTTGCATTTGATTTCAATGACCTATCTGTAATCTAATACATATTTAATGCGATTTCTTGTACACAGAAACACTTCCTTTATAAAACGAGTCATAGTTTTAGACATGTTTTAAGAGTTAATAATTACTAGTTATTATTAATTCAAAATAATTTTAGCCTATAGGCTATTTTCATTATTAGCTCAGGTCTATTTCTGCAATGAAGGTAGTCACAGTGACCTTCCCTTTCTTCATCAAATTAAAATTTAAGCGGTTACATGTAATACTATTTATTCTCGCAGGTTGTTCCCAGATGTGAGGTCATCAGCAAGGTTTTAATTCTCATCCAGGAATTATACAGAATAGACTGCCAGGAATTATACAGAATAGACTGTAAATAGAATTGCAAAGATAACGGACGTCCTACCAATCGATGTTATCAGAGTTAGATGAACGCATAACTAGAGCAGACGATATGGTTTGCTCTCTAAACTTGTACCAGTCTTTAATTCGTATTAGAGAAACAGACAATATTCAAGCCAGAAAAACAAATCTTCAAATTAAAGTCTTTTCTTTTATGTACGATTTTATTAATCATCGTTTTTTTTTAATCATCTGGCATCGTTTGAGCTCACACTTAGCAGCCAGATTGAGCAATTAGTTCCAAATGTTCTTTTTTACTCACCTCGTTACGTCTGCACAGGTGAACTAAGATTTGAGTACATTTGATGTATTTGCTACAAATCAATTCTTACTTCTTTATAGTCAAATAAAAATAAACTAAAATCGAATCGTTTCTGATCGGATCGTCATTGAAAAATAATTAGATAGTGTGGGGATTAAACCCACGACATTCCTGTTATTTGTGCAACGCTCTATCAACTTCTCTGTCAGTTTCGGGAATTTCCATACCGGTACTTCCAATATTTTTCCCAGCTTTTTCCTTCCACTCAAACTTGAAAAAGGTTTAAACCATAGACTTATATCTACTATATCTAGACTGGACATGGAGACTTTTTAACACTACAAAAAATGTGAAGAAAATTTTTTGAAAGTTGGATCAAGGCTTTTTTTTTTTGTAAAGTAGTTAAAAGAAGTATATTCTATTTTTTTCAACCCTAACCTATGTAACATATAATTTACTTTGTAGATCTAGATCTAGTAAATGAACATCAAAAATAAGAGGACTCTCGTCTCTTAATTATTATTTTGCAATTTTTAAATACATAATCTTCTTTGTCAAAAGACTGAGTGCAACACTAAATAGTGATTTTTTTTTTTTGGCGTATTTTTGATAATCAATTAGTAGATCTAGATCTGAAAAAATAAAATTATATGTTACATAGGTTAGGGTTGAAAAAAACAACTTTACTTCTTTTAACTACTTTACAAAACAACGCCTTGATCCAACTTTCTACAAAATGTTCACGATCGATCAGTCGCGAATGAGAATTTATTTCAGGTTTCCAGTCTAGTAGTATATATAAGTCTATGGTGTAAACCAACAGTAGGAATTAAAAGAAAAAAAAACAACTCAACAACATGCGATCGATTTAGCTAACCACTCAGCCACTATGTGGTAAAACTGTAGTTGAATCAAACCAGCTTATGTCAGGGTGACCTCGGTCTTCTTAACACCGAATCACTTAAGTGCATTTCTTCAGACGTGTTTGGAAGTTGTGGTGAACCAACACTTCCGAGCATGCGCAGAATGACCTAAATGTTGACACGTCACTCGGGTATTGAGCTCATCTACTTTGGGTTAACATCCTAGACTCTAGACTCACTTTGTGTTCAGCCTACACGACGCGTCAGTGAATGAGATTTTGGGTTTATAATTACGCTAGGTCCTGATTTAGTTTCGTGACTCGATCCCATGTCGTGCAGCTTGGGAACTCCAAGACCCATTTTACTGATATGAATTATCGGCCAGACAGCGCATGTACCCATACTCTTAGCCTTCTTCTTCCTCCCACTCTTCCTCTCTCTCTTTCTCTATCATCAACTCTCTCTCTCTTCCCTTAAAATCATTGAATATCTGGACATTCCAAAAGACATTCAAACCTGTTGCCAGCGTGGAAGATCCTGGGCTATATATAAAGATGAATTATAAATGCATCTCCTTAAATGAACAGGAAGATTGTTAATATTGTTATTACAGATATCTTGGAGGATATATTTAGTCTAGGATACATTCACTCTATTTTTAACTAAAACTTTTGTCATGTCAACAGTATGTCTTTAGGGTCGGGGTCACCGGTACAATGTTTCGGGGCTGACTCCTTGCTAGGGTCTCTTTCCTCTCCATCTGATAAGTCGAGCCAGCTCGTTTCTATATCCATATGCTGATTGAGAGATGTTATCTTCCAGTGCAGCTCCTCCTTGCGTCATGAGGCGTCCAGTCAAGCGTATCTGTGTCATCACGACCTAAGGACATTTCCATGTCAAATGAGTAACTTCTGGAGCTGCTAGGCTTAAATGGTGGGCAGGGGAGAGTTGATGGTGAGGATTTCCTTTACAACATATTTAGATGAATAATTCAGCCGTATTTTTGTGTCATAGGAAATACGGGCTACCCAGGTATCGTGTCATAGGCTTTAAGAGAGACCAGTCAAATGATTGGTATGTCTCTTTGATGATCTATAGCAGCAGTTCTCAAGTCTAAATAATTGAAAGTGCCCGATCAAGAAGTTAAAGTTCCTGATCTTTTGACATATTTGTCGAATCCCCGAATTGTTTTTACAATCTGTTACATGGAACGCAGTTGTTTAAAAAAAATCTTGTACAGATCTCATGATATTTCAACAAAGAACCACTAATCACAATTTTTATGACTTTACATAGGCCTTTTTCATTTTCTATTTTGTTATTAATTATTTTGATTAATTCGAATAACATATCATGAGCTTGAGCTAATGTTCTGATACTGTCCGAATTGAGATTCTTTCAAGGGAAACACGAGTCAGTGTCCTGAGAGGAATGTGCTAGTAACATACATTGATCTGCATCAGTGACGTAACATCCATGTCGCGAAGGGGCTCTATGAACCCGGGCCCACGGCCATTAGATGCCCCATGTCTTTGACTTACCAAACATGGCAAATTTAGGTTTTATTGCGTTTGGGCCCTAGGCTCTTGACCCATTGGGGCCTTCATGAACCGAATTGCTACGACACTGATCTGCATTAGTAACCTGTTAACCTGAATTATTATAAGCATGATTTTTAATTTATTCCTTTCATAGAAAACATGATATTAAACAAGAAAAATATCAAAAATACTTTTAAAAAAGACAATACCTCCTTTTTGCAGCTTATTGAGCGATGGTTTTTCTCTTAAAAATATATGAATGTTAGATTAAAAAACAATGGAACATTTTGTGTTATCCAGTCTCTTCTCCCCAAGAAAGGATCCTGACTAAGCAAATGTGTAGATCTACTACACTTTATAATATTCTAATGATATGTATTTAGATCTAGCCTTAGAAGACGATGCGCAAAATTTCCCTGAACATTAACCTATTAGAACTCTTCAGTCAGATAAGCCTTACATTCGGAAATTCCCGAAAGTCATTTCAAGTATGCGATAGGCTTTTCAAAACCGATGTTGGAGATAGACTTATATCTAGATCTTTAGCCAAATTTAAATTTATCTAATTTTTTAGTTAAAAAATGGTAACAGTCAAACTAGAACTTTCCCGTGTGGCCAACGAGCTAGTAGTTCTTTTCTCAACTATAAACATCAACTCTTAAATTTCTAGAAAAATCTTTAGGAGCCGTTTTGACATCAGCGTCCATGTTCCTCCATGAAGTTACGACAAGTATAGAGGTATAGTTAAAGATGACGATATTATTAGAAAAACTGACACTAGAATAGTTTAGAGGACGTTAGATTAATAAAGTGGACATAACAGCATAGCGGACGTTAGATTAACAAATATGACAGTAAATTATATATAAGAATTAAGAAAAGGTTATAGAAAAAAAAAAAACAACTAATCATCAAAGACGTTGTAACAAAAGTCAATAAACAGAGTGATGTGCAAGCCATAATTTGATAACCGCTGAATGACCTCAGGATTCCATTCATTTTACAGATTTGAATCACTACTGAAAGAAAAATAAAAGCGATGTTAAAATATGTTTCTCTTACAATTAGCGTGAATAAATCTTGCGGTAAACCAGATGACATTCCTAGAGATACAGCTAAGTACATAGAACAGGTAGAATACTCAACGCCGATCCGTGTCTACGCTCCAAATAAACTTTGATGTAATCCTAGTCGGAAGTTTGTCTTTTGAATCAAGCTTCACCCACCCCACTTTCTCGGCTTACTTGCCTCATTGAAAGCATAAAACATACTCATGCGGGCCTGGATCAGAGAGTGTGTCATGAATAAATTAACCACTATCAACGCTCAGATCAATGATGTGATCACGAGACGGCGCGAGACACGACGCCTGTCAAGCGAGATGAAATTCAGCGGTTGACGGATCCCCCGGTAGCTCCTTCTAGACCGGCGGCGTTTATTCCGCACTTCCGCTAAGCAAACACTGTAAAAATACCGTAAGATTTTAAAATGATGTAGACATTTGGCGTAGTTAATCGGAAACTTTATAGCACAGGAAACTATGAACAGGGGCGTAGCTAGGAATTTGCCATCATTTGGGGGCCATGGGAGTCTTGACCTCTTTGGAGGCCCCTGTCTTTTGCGTAATATTTAATATTTAATGTAAAAAAAAACTCATTTGGGGGGCCCCTTCAAGTGGGATTTTCAAATTCTCTTCTAAATAATGTTAACAATTATTTAAGGGGACTAAACCCAACTAAATTTAGTCACATCTGTGAATACTGAAGTATTAGTTTCCCTTGTTGCTATTAAACAAAATAATTAATTAACAGTAATTTACAGCCTAATCAGTTACTTTTGTTTATTGATTCATGTCTTGTCTGTGTCAATGAATAATTGTGTGAAGTTTTAACTTGATCCGAGAATGGGTGTGGGAAAAATAATGTGTACACACTTTTTACCACAAAAAACAGATATACAAAAAGTGAGATGATACAAGCTTTGCAAAATGCATATTAGAAATTAGTGTCATATACATATACACATATATTTATAAAAATTTTGATTCAGTCACCACGATCCCAAATCTCTTCCCCCCTCTCTCTCTCTCTGTCTCTCTCTCTCCCCTCTCTCCCTCTCTCTGTCTCTCTCTCCCTCTCCCTCTCTCTGTCTCTCTCTCTCCCTGTCTCTCTCTCCCTCTCTCTCTGCCTCTCTCTCTCTGTCTCTCTCTCTCCCTGTCTCTCTCTCCCTCTCTCTCTCTCTCCCGTCTCTCTCTCTGTCTGTCTCTCTCTCCCTCTCCCTCTCTCTGTCTCTCTCTCTCCCTGTCTCTCTCTCCCTCTCTCTCTGCCTCTCTCTCTCTCTGTCTCTCTCTCTCCCTGTCTCTCTCTCCCTCTCTCTCTGCCTCTCTCTCTCTCTGTCTCTCTCTCTCCCTGTCTCTCTCTCCCTCTCTCTCTCCCTGTCTCTCTCTCCCTGTCTCTCCCCTCTCTCCCTCTCTCTGTCTCTCTCTCCCCTCTCTCCCCTCTCTCTCCCCTCTCTCTCTCCCTCTCTCTCTCTCTCTGTCTCTCTCTCTCTCCCCTCTCTCCCTCTCTCTGTCTCTCTCTCTGTCTCTCTCTCTCCCTCTCTCTCTCTCTCTGTCTCTCTCTCCCTCTCCCTCTCTCTGTCTCTCTCTCTCCCTGTCTCTCTCCCCTCTCTCTCTCCCTCTCTCTCCCTGTCTCTCTCTCCCTCTCTCTCTGCCTCTCTCTCCCCCTCTATCTCTCTCTCTCTGTCTCTCTCCCCTCTCTCTCTCCCTCTCTTTCTGTCTCTCTCTCTCCCTCTCTCTCTCTCTCTGTCTCTCTCTCCGTCTCTCTCTGTCTCTCTCTCTGTCTCTCTCTGTCTCTCTCTGTCTCTCTTTCTGTCTCTCTCTCTCCCTCTCTCTCTCCCTCTCTCTCTCTGTCTCTCTCTGTCTCTCTCTCTCTCTGTCTCTCTGTCTCTCTCTCTCTCTCTCTCTCTATATATATATATATATATATATATATATATATATATATTTATTTATTTATAATTTCTTGTTTTTTTTTTGTACGTAATTCTAGTACAAGATTGTTATATGTCAATTTTATATGTAAATCGTATATATTAACCATGTATAAGAATTTTTAATAAAACTCTTGTAAAATAAAATAATTAATTTAAAACTTTTATGTATTTCATATCGTTGATTGTAAAAAAAAAAAGGAGTACAATTTCACAGTCCTTAGAATGTCCTAGACCTGTGATTTTCAAAGTGGTCTATCTAGACCCCGAGAGGTCTACGAGGACTTCTAAGGGGACTACGAGACAAAAAAGTTTGGGAACCACTGTCCTAGACAGTCATGGCGAGGGTTGAACATTTTAGTTAAAGAGAAATGTCTTCCGATGGAGAAAAAAAAAAGATTGGGTAGGTGAGCACTGCATGCCTAGTTTGTTGCTCACGCCAAGCGACATTTTACTCAGCAACTCCTATCCACTATCTACTGACACGGAGTAAAATGGCAGAATCAAAGCGTCATGTAAGTGTACTACAGTGTTGGCAAACTTGCCCACTGGTAATTATGGTATAATAATGTCATTAGACTCATTACTGATAGAATTATTGTGTCAGATCTCCACCGTAGATGTAAATCTTTATAAACTGGTGAATGTAGATATTTATAAACTGGTGGATGTAGACATGGGCGTAGCCAGGATTTTTTTTTTTCGGAGTGGGGTAATGAGTTTTGGGGGGGGGGGAACCCGCAAAAAACTATATATGTATGTATGTGTATGTGTGTGCGTGAGTGTGTGTTTGAACATAATTAATCTTTATGAAATTCTGACCCTTCATTAAAAATTGTTCTAATGTTTTGTTTTTTTCCGTATATTAAGTACACACATTTTGTTTGTCTTTTTTGTTGGTCAATAAAAAACTTTTTTTTGTATTTTGTATTTTGCTTAATCATCAATTTAAAAAACTCACAATCAACCTTAGGGGTTGGTGATGGAGGGAAGCAATGTGCGGAGAATCATCTCTACCTCCCCTCCCCTGAATCCTGTGATGTCTATATTATATAATGACTCAGGAGCAGGGGCGGACTGGGTATCAAAATCGGCACGGTCGTTACCATATAAACCAGCCCACAAATGGCATGTCATATATTTTCGGTTGGGGAAGGGGATTTTTACCCCACTCCGTAATTTATATATATATATATATATATATATATTAGTGTGTGTGTGTATATGTAATTAATCTTCATTACATTCTGATCTTTCATTCTTTCAAACGTTTTTTGTACCCTGGAATACTCTCTTCCTATAATTAGTGGAAAGACAGTACACACCGCCAAAGGGCAGCTAGGAAGTCCAGGGTAGCGCTGTGAGCTTCACCAGTGGGGTCCGGGGCGTACCCCGGAACCAAGCATTATTTCAGTTATTTTAAGCTTTAAAATGCATATTCTGAGGTATCTACAGTGCAATTAGCCCGCTACTCTTCCGCTAAAAAAATTTCAAAAACCAAATCTGCTATGGAGTTCAGCGACTGGTAGACAATGGTAAAATGCTTTAGTTTTTATATTGTAGTGGGAAGGGAAACCACAAACCCCCTTTTGGCTACGCTCATGAAATTTGGTGACTGTAGTTTGCCTAAGTTGGCTGCACTGGGGCAGTAAGTAAAGTTTCCCTTCCATACAATGAGGTCTGAGGCAAGTGATGGTTTGAAGACGCTCTCCTTCCGGCTACGCCCATGTGTTATATTATAGGTGTAAGCCTAATTCTCTATAAAATATATAAAGTTAGATAACGCATCGAAAACTTGATGTATGCATTCGTAGATTACATAATGTATTCTATTTATACATGTATGTAGTCTGAAAACTATAAACAATACAATAGCAGCCTAATGAGTTTGAAGCTTTTTGGTATTACTTATAGATTACAGACGTTTCTTCAAAAAATAAGATTGTTAAGTCTTACGCATTTCATGTGTCAATCTAGTCATGCATGTTGATCTGTGACTTAAAATATGCTAAATCGTTGGTTTTTCTGGCTGATGCAGGTACCCATTCCATTAAAAGATAAGAGAATGTAGAACTGTTAGAGAGGCACTTACTTAATGTGAAAAGCTATTGCTTCCTCCAAGTACATTCTCAAAAAACGCGATTTGTATATGAATATACCTTGACCCATTATTTAAAATTTAAATCTCCTTTAATTAAATATCGGATGTGACAGCGCTCTATAGATTATTGTAATATTTTTCATCATTTAGGTCTAAATTTATTTTTAAATTAAATACATATTTTTTTTGTAAGCCTTAAGTGTAGTATTTTTAGATCTATGTTATTAAAAATAAACAAAAAGAAACTTACGTTTTCTTTTCAAATCGCAGAAAGTAGAGCTTTATACCCATATTGAGCTGTGAATAAGTTGGGTGGTTTGCAATTTCGCGGCTGTGTGTAATGTGTATGTATTAAAGTTAATTTCTATTAAGTATGTTAAAGAGCTAATTGTCGCGCCTATTTTTATTTATTTATTTATTTTTTTTTTGCTACGTTTTCTAACTTAACCTCACTCATCCCTATTTTTGTCTAAATTTCATTGGAACCATTAAAAGACAGGGGAGGGAAGGAGCAAAAAAATGGGAGTGCCATCAAAGGCCCATGCCGACCAGCAAAATGATTGGGCCAAACACAACCTCGAAGACATCAGAGCAGTCCATGCCGCTCGTGAGGTCTAACTTTTTGCAAATGATAATACGTACAGCGTAGGTCTATAGTGTATTTTTTTTTATATTCTTGTTGAATTTCAAACAAAATTAATTGTGATAAGAATTTAAAAAACAAACAAACAAACAAACAAAAAACAACAAGAAAACGTGTTCGAGTCTTTGTGTACTGCTGCTGTCACTTTTAATTTTAAGTTGTCTGCATGGGATTTTTTTTTTCTTTGGTCGCGACCAGACCGGCCCACCGGGCATTTGCCAGTTTGCCCATATAGCCCATATAGCCAGTCCGCCGCTGCTCAGGAGTAATTTTTTCCACACATTCTCATAATTGTAATTTTTAGAGGCCCCTGAAAGGGGAAAAGACGCTATTAGTTTTGTGCGAAATGTCTGTCCGTCCGTTTAGATCTCATAAACTCGAAAAGATATTGAAAATCAGACATCACAATATTTTAGACCATTCAAAGTTCTGATGCTACGGCTACTTTTTTTTTCTGAAAGCGGAAAATCGAATTTTTAAAATCAGGTATGCAAGCAGTTTTTTAAAGAGAAAAAGCTAATTAGTATCCATTATAAGTTAGACCAAAAATAAAGAATAGTAATCTTGTAAACGTCATTTGCGTAAACAATTTTTTTATTGCGAAATTTATTTATTTTTTTTTTTTTTTTTAAGAATTCGAACAAAAGATTTGATCCCTTTCAAAACAATTACATCTATTATAAGACTTCAGTTAGGCCAGGAGAGTCGCAGTAGCTGAGCGGTAAAGCGCTTGGCTTCCGAACCCGGAGCCCCGGGTTCGAATCCTGGTAAAGACTGGGATTTTCAACTTCGGAATCTTTGGGCGCCTCTGAGTCCACCCAGCTCCAATGATTACCTGATAGTAGTTGGGGAAAAGTAAAGGTGGTTGGTCGTTGTGCTGGCTACATGACACCCTCGTTAACCGTAGGCCGCATAAACAGATGAACTTTACATCATCTGCCCTATGGACCACAAGGTCTATAAGGGGAACTAGTTAGGCCAGGTTCACATCTAACTTTACATTCACTCTCACCTATTCTTTGATCTGTTGGACCGTTGGGGCACAACACAAGATCAGTCAACCTTCTTTCTCCATTCTTATCTCTCATTTGTCTTTGATATAATTTCATTCGGATCTTCTTTCTGAAAATGTTGAAGCCTGCCTGGGTGGACCACTTCGGGGGCCGATTTTGAGTTTGTGTTTCCGTACAAACTGTCTTTGTAAATTTTTTTTTTTAGTTTTGTAAAATTGATTTCTCGTGAATTAACAAATTCTTTAAAAATGAATACACTTTATTTTTGATGGAAAAAAAACGGCTTTGTGCTGTTATATTACGTTTGTTTTTTGTTTTGTTTTTTTGCAGGGCATCACGAGGATATGCCGCAACGTGATCACGTGGCCTAACTACGCGACTGCCACTAATAAACATGCGATATGAATTTTTCGAATTCGGATAGGAGCAATAGAAAACTAAAGTACTCTTTCAGACATTTGCACTCTATACTGTACGAATTATAGACCAAAAATATTATAAATTTGTTAATTTTTTTATTATTATTATTATAGCTTTTATATGCTTTTCGTGCTATATAGCATGCTCAGAGCGCTTTTGGTCCAATCTGGTTTGTGGACCAGTGGTTGGAGGGGGGTATCTAGGAGTTGGTTTTTCCGTGCTGCCTTTAGGCGCTCAGTAAACACATTTCTGCACCTGACCCTCGAGCCCCCTTCTAGGTAGCCAAGCAAAGCCAAGTTCAAGCGGCCTCTCGACCACGCTTCCCACGCTTAATACGTTTAATGTTCACATACAATTTGTCCTGTGTAATGAAGTCAATGGTAGAGTGAATGAGTCCAGGTCGACTGACGACAGCACATGGAAACAAGGGGCAATGCCAACACGAGGTCATCATTCTAGCCTTTAAAATTGTTCACAGTTTGCGGCTTGGATTACCACCAAAACAATTTCACGAATAACGTCTAATTCGAATATTTTTCGAATATTAAATTCGATTCGCATGCGATGTTTTCGGATATTCGCAGACAACAAAATGAGTATTTGATACCAATGAAGTTAAAAGTGTTATAGCGGAATAAGTATTTTCTCTTATTCTCTCTTTCTTTCTCACACACACACACACACATACTCTTAATAATAATGTCTGTGCTGTCTTTTATTCTTTCTTTCTCTCTCTTTCTCTCAGTCTCAATATCTTGTAATAGTAGAGTTTTCAATATGTTTTATTTCGTTCACCCAATCAACACACAACACACAACGACTCAAATGAAGAACTTCTTGTAAAGTAACGTACAGTAATACAATTTATTAATTAACTTTCAATAGATCAGTAGTTAGAGGGTAAACATATCCCTAATATGTTAATCATTGAAATATAAACATAAGACGCTCTTACAAATCATGCTCTGAACAACTCTATTAGTTCAGACTAACATGAATGGACAACCCACAGGTAACTAGGGTCATATTGTATTCACATACATGCTTGTCGGTCATCAATACTGTTATCTCTCTCTCTCTCTATATATATATGTATCCATGTATCACCATACCTACTCATCGCTGGGGCGAGGCCTGTGACGGTGTCCGCACTTGGGAACGTATCTGACATATATCACAACTCATTACAATTTCAACTTATTTTAATCAAACAAGAATAGTCCGGTTTAAGTCTCTCACACACACACACACACGTGTACGATTCGGACTAGACCTAAAGTTGACAATATAGAACTTTCACGCAGGTGTAACTTGACTTGGCTCCCATGAAAAGTGGCCGCAATTACTGCCTTCACTTTCCCAACAATGCCGTTCTAGGATTTCGATTGTTACACATTATGGCCTTTCCGTTGTTGTGTTATGCCATTCATTAAATCAGACAAGGACAGGTGTTTGTTTACCTGAACATAGGGATAGGTCAAGAGAGTTATGTTGGGGCTTAATTAGCACAGCAGACGATCTAGATTTCAATGGCGAGTGTGTCACCCTTCTCATTTCCTTCTAGATCTATATGTGCTGGTATCCATTGTATCTTTTAAAAAGCTAATTGTCACGCCTATTTTTTTTCTGCGTTATATCAATGTTTTCTAACTTAACCTCTCTCATCCCTCTTTTTCGTTAACATTGTCAATGGAACCATCAAAAGAGGGGGGAATGAAGGAGCAAAAACAAATGGGAGTGCCATCAAAGGTCCATGCTGACCAGCAAAATCATTAGGCCTAACACAACTTCGAAGACTTCAAAGCAGTGTTGAAGTCCATGCCGCTCGTGCATAGCAAAAAGTACGGTCTAACGTTTTGGAAATGATAATACGTACAGTGTATAGGGTACTTTATAAAAATATTTTTGTTGAATTTCATACAAAATTAAGTGTAATAATAATAATATTTTTAAAAAAAGAACTTGTTCAGGTATCTGTGTCTTGCTGCTGTCAATTTTTTTCTTTAAAGTTGTCTGCATTGGAAAAAATTCTTTGGTCGTGACCAGACCGTTTGCTCATATTGCCAGTCCGCCCCTGCATATGGTTGCTTCTAACACACAAATATAGACAAGTATCTATGGGTTTGAGGGTGTCTGGAAATTTAGGCACCGGATATTTTGGCACCCGGACATTTAGGCAACCAGATATTTAGGCACCCTGAAATTTAGGCACCGGATAATTAGGCACTTTTTGACAAGGCGGAAAATTAGACACCGAAAATTAGGCACTCTTTAATTAGCGACCTTAATTTTTAAAATAATTAAAAAATGCTAACGTATATTTTATTCTTAGGCTATGTGCTATCGGTGACGTTATAATAAATAGCAACTATAACGATTCTAACTAAAGAAAAGCTGACGAAATGGAAAAAAAACAAGATTACAAAGACAGTTTGTGTGGAAACACAAACTCCAAATCGGTCCCCGAAGTGGTCACCTAAAAAGGCAGGTTTCAATATTTTCAGAAAGAAGATCCGAATGAAATTATATCAAAGACAAATGAGAGATAAGAATGGAGAAAGAAGGTTGACTGATCTTGTGTAGTGCCCCAACGGTACAGTAGATCAAAGGATAGGTGCAAGTGAATGCAAAGTTAGATGTGAACCTGGCCTAACTAGTTCCCCTTTCAGACCTTGTGGTCTATAGGGCAGATGATGTAAAGTTCATCTGTTTTTGTAGCCTACGGTTAACGAGGGTGTCATGTAGCCAGCACAACGACCAACTGCCTTTACTTTTCCCCAACTACTATCAGGTAATCATTGGAGCTGGGTGGTCTAAGAGGCGCCCAAAGATTCCGAAGTTGAAAATCCCAGTCTTTACCAGGATTCGAACCGGGGACCCCGGTTCGGAAACTAAGCGCTTTACCGCTCAGCTACTGCGACTCTCCTGGCCTAACTGAAGTCTTATAATAGTTGTAATTGTTTTGATTAGGCTCAATCTCTTATTCGAATCCTCAAAAAAAAAAAAAAAAAAAAAATTCTGCATAACAGCAGAAAAGCTGAAGAAGCCGCAGTTTACAAGATTCGTTTTAAATTAGGTCTAACTTATAATAGCTTTTTCTCTTTAAAAAACTGCTTGCATAAGTGATTTAAAAAATTCGATTTTCCGATTTCAGAAAAAAAGTAGAACTTTGAATGGTCTAAAATATTGTGATGTCGGATTTTCACTATCTTTTCTAGTTTACGAGATCTAAACGGGACAGACGGACAGACATTTCACACAAAACTAATAGCGTTTTTTCCCCTTTCGGGTCGAAAATGCCGAAATTCAAAATCCAAGTCATCACCGACTTTCAAACCCAAGACCCTTCGAGTCAGAAGCCAAGCGCTTTACCACTCAGCCACCATGGATTCTTTTCAGCCCAGCTTTAACTTAGATTACATAATTACTGTAGACTTCGTTATCAACAAGACGCACTCCTTTGGCTTCTGTTTCCGCCTGCGAACGAATCTAACGATAGCATTGTCTCAGTTGAGGCCTTCCTTGTATCCCCCTCCCCCCCCCCCCCGTATAATTTCACACTTTTCTAAAGCAGGTCGCTGGGAGCACCCAGGTGTAATACAATACACAGGAGAGGGCAGAGGCTGGAGGGAGGGTGGGCGCTCGAAGACGCACAAGTTTAAAGGTCAATATGGTTATACATAGGCTATGATGTAAGTGGGAGGGGTGTAGGTCTTTTGGAAAAATAACGCCCACACCGCTTGCGATGGGGAAGAGAGGGGTACAATTTAGGGCAATCATCATTCACAATTTATTACACGATCCGTAGATTTCATTGATGACTTCCTGGGAAAAACAAAAACTGCCTAACGCCCCCATGATTGAGAACATGTCAACATTAGTACCTAAGTACTGTAACTCTGCCCAAAGCTTATCTCACAGTGGAGCCTAGGAATAGGGGGGGGGGGGGGCAAAGTGTCAGAGTAAGAAGAGACATTGCCCAAGAGCCAAAATAGGTCTATACATACTATTATCAAATTCAACATAATAAATTAAGATACGATATATATACTATATACTAGGATACTATTGTCATATTCAACATAGCATAAACGGTTGTGATTATCTAATTGAACATAACTTACTAGGATACGATTATGATATTCAAATTCAACATAACAATTAGTATATAATCAAGTTCAATGTAACAGATTAGAATTGGATAAACATATTTAACATAAGATATAGAAGAAAGGGAAATACATTCAAAATAGCATACACCCAAAATATAATAATGCGATTGCAAATAATTAACCCCAAAAGGACAAATCATATTTATATCCACAATACTATTCATCTATGTTCTAATCTTTGAGACCCTTGGTGGATGCTGGTTTTAATTAGAGCTGACAGTTAACTTTTCAACGTTCGTACTATGACTTTTTCTTTATAGAACACTAACTTCATAACATTTCAACAGAAAAAGATTCATTATGGAAACTGAAACTTAGGTGGAACCTGGGTGAACATTGTTCTTGAAATAGGGTCTAACAATTTTCCTAGAAATTTGACAGTTGATGATGTTTTTTTTGTTTGGTGTAATGCACTAATTGTAAGACAAATTTCCATATGGACAATAAAGATTATTATTATTATTATTATTATCTTTTAAAAAAAAATTACTAGCTAATTGGCTACACTAGGAAAACGATTATGTAATTATTATATATTTTTAAAAATATGATCTTCTAATATATAAATTTCTCTTCTAACTTTCAATTTGGTCTCGGCCCAAATCTTCATCTTGAACAGACATTTGTCAGAGGGTATGTATTCATGAAACAGTTTCATAAATAAATACAGGTTTAGGAACATTTTGCGCATCGACTTCAAAGTCCGGGTCTACGATCTCGTAGGGTAGTTTCTTTTGTTCCCACATTATCTGGTAGATTTCTGTTAGTTTAGCTGTCAGCTCTTAACTGCTAAGTGAGTATATTTCAGCAGGGATGGAGTCTAGTACTGGTGCCTTACCAGTTGGGAGGTTGGATATTGCAGTCATTACTTCATTGAGCCTGGAAGAGTTAGCGAGTTTATTGGGACTTGTTCAGCAGTGCCATTGATTTAGCGCTAATGCTTGATGGGCAGTTAAGGACGGTACTGAAGTGTTTATATTTATATATATATATATATATAATACACATACATACATACACGTAGGATACTTATTGACTACCTTGGAGTTAAGGATTATAATTAACAAGCAACATTAAAAAAAGGTGGGTTTTTTTTTTAAAAGACAATTCCGAATTTATGAAGCTGATGACTTTTCGTGGGAGCGATTACTTCGCTCTAAATAATTAAATTTAAAAAAACGGAACATTTCTAGCCCCTCCCCGATTCCCCCTCCCATCCGAAAAAAATTCCTGAAATCCCCTTCCCCCCAAACAATTCTGAACAATTCCCGGTTAAGCATGTATAAATAAATCTACTTAGAGTATATACAATTCTAATGATAGGCCTATAGAACCTATAGACTTATATGACTGCGCAAAATGTATTTATTGAACTCGTTAATGAATAGGTATGAAAGTACCTGCCGACCTTTGTATGTTCAAGATATAGATTGCCTAAACCTCCAGATCAAATTAAAATTTAATTTTTATTTTAATTAGAAAAAACAACAACAAAATGGTCTCTGGCTATATAGCCAGGAAAATCGTTAAAGCCGTTTTTGAGATTCGTGTCAACCCACAATTGCGTTGTGTGGTTAGCTATTTAAGACAAAATCTGAAAAGAGGAAATGTAAAAAAATTAATGAAACAAATAAATGGTTGTCAATTTACACAAAAAATAAAATTCCTTGTATTACATCGAAAATAAAAACAGCATTCTATGATTATATAGTTAAATGAAGTATCTATGTGATATAAATCAAAAGTAAATAGAAATAGCACATTTATTGCGTTTACACATGTAAGGATTATTTCTATTTAAGAAAACTAATTTACTTGGGTCAGCTGCTTAAAGAACCGCCTTTAAAATATGCACCTTAAATAAAAAAAACAAAATTCATAAACAAATGTTTTAAAATCACATAGGAAAGGAAACAATGACATGATCAGCACCTCGTCAAACCCTTGCCTCGAAGTCAGCACCTCGTCAAACCCTTGCCTCGTATTCACTCAACATTGAAGACAAAAAATATATTGTATCAAACAGTTTTCAATGTTTCAATATATATAATAATATATATATTGAAGAACATATATTTATGCGGAGACCTGATAAGCTCAATTAAAGTTGTATTCAGAGATCAAATGTGCCACAAAGAATAAATTATGATGATAAGCTCAACTACAGTTGTATTCAGAGATCAAATGTGCCACAAAGAATAAATTATGAAACTACGGTGTCATTAACAAAACAGGAGTAAAAATTTATTTTTTATGACAGCAAAACGCAGATTTCAATTTTGACCCGAACTTGATTAACAATTGTGTGTGTCATGTTTTCCTGTTGTCTGGACGTACAACGCAATGCTAATGTTCACCTATACGACTATTTAATAACCAACGCAGGTCGTGAAGTAGCTAATGAGCGGTGAATAATGATGGCAGGCTGATGGCTCAGGAACCAGGGTGTATTCGTAGCGAGGTAAAAGACTAGAAGAATTTTCCAATGTCCTGCGCCTTCTTGATACCTACAAGTGTGATATCAACAGACATGCAAATAAAACAGTAAGATAAGGGGTGAGCTGTTGGTGCAAGGCGAGATAGGGCAAGGAGCGCCCCCCATTCCTTACTCAGTCCTCCCCTCCCCCACCTCACGTGGCATTTGGAACTCACAAACAGTTGTGGGTGTGTCCAGCGTGATTCTGTGTTGGAACTGGGGAGATAGATAGATAGATAGAGAGAGAGAGAGAGGGAGAGAGAGAGAGAGAGAGAGGTGGACATCCAAAGAGAGTCACGGTAAAAGAAACAGAAAGATTGAAAGAAAGAAAACATAAATATTTATTTATTTATTTATTCAAGACAGAGAGAGAGAAAAAGATATAAAGACAGAAGACAGACAGACAGACAGACAGATAGATAGATAGATAGATAGATAGATAGATAGATAGATAGATAGATAGATAGATAGATAAAGAACGAGAGAGAGAGAGAAAGAGAGACTGAATGATTAAAAAGAAAAGATAAATTGAGAGAGCTAGTGATGGATATAAGAGTCAGATTAAAAACCTGAGAGAAATAATAATAATAATAATAATAATAATAATCTTTATTATCCATAAGGAAATTTGTCTTACAATTTGTGCATTACACTAAACAAAACATTATAATATATATATTTATATGTGTGTGTGTGTGTGTGTGTATAATTAACATACAATCACTCTCTTATTTCTAAAGGAAGGAAGAGGAATCATGTGCGCTACCTGAAAACATTACTACATCACTTTTCCAGAAACAAACAAAATAATCAATTACTAGGACACGAAAGTAGAAAGATTTTGGAACAAACTTCAGTCTTGATAGTCAGACAACTATTGATTTTTTTTTTAATGTTTTGCTTTGAAGATCATCATCATTTGTACTTTCATAGAACATAGGGACTCCGTTAAAGACACGCCACTCTCCCATGGTCTCTAGCTTAAAAAATATTCTAAAATTAATTTACATGCCCTTACTACATTGCAAATACAACCTATTGGTTTCTTACAAAGATAAGATACCCAAACATATTTAGATTAAGGCCTTGAGGATTATCGCCGAAAAAAAAAATTATTTGAAAAATAATATTTAAGAGCATATATAAGCTCATTTGTAAGTGATACATTTTTTTAAAATAGGCATATTTGTAACTTTGTTATGTTACAGAACTATAATTCAAAGCTCTAAACAAAAATTTCGGAAGTGGCAGGAGAAATTAAGTGGACCAATTAGATTCTACCGTAATTTTATTTTGCATTTTTAAGGTCTATCCGGATGATGAGTTATAGTCCCAAATTTATATATACAATAGAAAAATATCAGTATTACAAAAGGCTGGAAAAGGGTGACTAGGAAATTAATATTTGGGTTCAGGACTCATTTCAATTGTTACTCTTATATTAAAAATTTCGTATTAATTCAAAAGTTCCAAAATAAAGTCATTCTTAATATAATTGTGTAAATCATGTGCAAGTACATAAACTCTGTCGCCATATTTGACTATTCGGTTTTAAAACGCCATGTTTTCGTCTGGAAAGGGGAGTAAAAACGTTTAATTCTCGCTCCTTTTTATAATTTCTGCTAATGAATGCATTTGGCATTAAAGAATAGGGGTGGGTCGACTCGATATAAGAATTAAAGATAAATTAATATAAGTGGCAGTTTTTTTTTTAATTTTGTAATTTCTTAACTAAAATTCAAAATGAACAATGTTACAAAGACAGTTTGTGTGGAAACACACTCAAAATCGGCCCCCGAAGTGGTCCACTCTGGCAGGAATAAAAGGCAGGTCTCAACATTTTCAGAAGAATATCGTTATTAAATTCAATCAAAGGCAAGTGACAGAGAAGAATGGAGAAAGAAGGTTTACAGATCTTGTGAGGTGCCCCAGCTGTCCAGCAGACTAAAGGATAGGTGAAAGTGAATGTGAGGGTAGGTGTGAACCTGACCTAATTGATGTCTTATAATGATTATCTATTTTTTTTTGTAATATTTCAATCTCTTATTCAAAACCTGAAAAAAAAAAAAAAAAAAAAAAAATCCATTTACTTATGATTACCACAGCATCAACGCACGCTGCGGTTCACATAATAATATGAAAAACTACTTATTAATTGTTGCTTTAAATTATGTCCGACTTATTTGCATAGTAAATAGATTTTTTTCTCTTTTAAAAAAAGTTAACATTTAACATCTAAAGGTTGTATTTAGTATGACATAACTTACACAACTTAGCAATAAAAAATCTAAAACCATGTGCATGCATGTGTTAAGAAATATAATCTCCCTTACTAAAAAGCCTACAGTGTTTGTTACTTTTAAAAGTGAATAGTTGTAAAATTGGTGTAATTTATGAAAAACTTCTATTAAAAAAATAAGATTTTTTGCTTTTAGAAAAGAAAAAAGTATGTTGCATCAGAACTTTGATTGATCTAAAATATCACGATGTCCGATCTTCATTTTCTCGTCTAGTTTGTGAGATCTAAACGGGACGGACAAAAGACGGCCACACAAAACTAATAGCGTCTTTTCCCCTTTCGTGGGCCGCTAAAAATCGAACTCTAGATTATTTTTTGAAAAAAAAAAAGAAAAAAAAAGAAAGAACTGATGAGAATTAAGTATTTGTATTTGTATTTGTATTTGTATTTGTATTTGTATTTGTATTTGTATTTGTATTTGTATTTGTATTTGTATTTGTATTTGTATTTGTATTTGTAATAACTAAACAAAAGAGAAGAAAACAATGTTTCTTGTTTAGTCACGAACACAAAATGCAAACCCGTTGGAGAAACTCCGTGATGTCTTTCTGCATGCATCAATGTTTGAGTTTTCGTGTTTCGATATAGACCAGGGAGAACATAGAAAGCGCTTTTCAGAACTGACTTTTATCTAAATAGTCTCTCATCGCAGACTTGATGTAACGCCTGTGCTTGTTTATTTATTAATTCAAGGAGTCTTTTCATCTTAACAGAAATGTTAGCAGGGCGGCATGTCAGCAGCCAAACTTGCTAGCTAAACAACACAGCGGCACAATGGACTAACGGCTATGCTAATTGAGATATGGCGGGAAAGAAACTAGAAGACAGACATCAGACGCAACGAGAGGAAGTGTGCTGTCGTGATGTTACACAAGTTTACTTAGATTAGATTGCTCTATTTCCAAGGGCCTTACGTTTTTTTTTCAAAATAACTTTCAAAATAGCTTTAATAGAACTATAAATAGAAAGCTAACACAAAGCACTAACAAACTTTTAATGGCATACGGCTTTAAAGTTCTTGAATTTTGTTACACCATAGAACAAAGCAGTAAACTTGAATTCTAATTATTTTTTTACAAAGCTTTTGTCAGTTCACTCACTTTGTCTGTCTGGTAAAAATGTTGTTCACGTTATTTCTCGAACGCCCATTCTCGGATCAGGTTGAAGCTTTGCATAATTATTCATTGGCATAGACAAGCCATGAATCAATAAAAAAAAAAAAAAAAAAACAATTAGTCAAGTAATTTTTTGATACTAATTATTTTGTCTGATATCAACAAGAGAAATAAACCTCCAGTCTTAATAGATATGGCTAAATATGTAAGGTTTTATCCCCTTGGATAATTGTACACGACATTTCTCCCAGATCCATTCTTGGAATAAAGTTATAACCTATAAATTATTTATAATACCTAACAAAATATGAACCAATTAAAAAAAACAACAACTAGTGAATAGGCAATAAATAACTTTGTTTGATATCGAAAAAGAGAAATAACTTCTAAAAGTTGAGGGATAGAGTTGTAAGTGTCGGGTTCGTCCAATATGATAAGCTTTTTCTAAAAAATTTTGCTTGCTTTAAAGTCATAACACTAAATGATAACATTTTACTTTTGATCAATGCATGACCAATTTAGTAGACTTTAAGCGTGACTTTCAAGTTTTGCGTGTTTCGAATTATTTCTAGTTTTTTAAGGAGTTGTGAAGGGAAAAAAAAGATTGGGACTCACTGTCGGAACAGAAACTAAGAAATGTATATTTAATTATCTTTTTTTAAAAAAATAAGATTGTTTAATTTAAGCTTCACCTAAAAAAATAATTCTTTCTTCACAACAATGTAAATAATTACATGATATTTGGAAGCTTAGTATACATTATTAACAGCAGACATATACCTTTTTTTTCTAATACCAAGCTGATATGAAGCCTGTCTGCTCTAAATCTTGTGTACGTTGTTTCTCTAGCTTGCTATTCTTGGATCAAGTTGAACATTCGCACAATTATTAATTATTGATTACAATACACGAATAAAAAAAAGTAAATCAGTAAATCAATTTGTCCTAATTAATTAATTTTGTTTCCTATATACATTTTTGAAGCCATCTGTAGAGAATGAAGGCGTTGGCTAACATTATTATTATAGCTTTTATATAGCGCAACTTTCATGCTTATAGCATGCTCAGAGCGCTTTGGTCCAATCTCATTTGTGGACCAGTGGGGGGAGGGGGTATCTAGGAGTTGGTTTTCCGTGCTGCCTTTAGGCGCTCAGTAAACACAACTCTGCCCGAGTCAGGTGTCAAACCTCGAGTCCCCTTCTATGTAGCCAAGCCAAGTTCTTGGCCACGCTTCCCACATTTTAAAAATTTGTATAAAAAGGCAGCATGCAACAGAGTCCTCCTTGCACTGGTCCACAGAAAAGTGATGGGCCAATCAGCAGGCTGTAAGCCTTCAAGTTGCGTTAAAGAAAAACAATTAATAACAAGAAAATACAAAACAACAACAACAACAACAACAACAACAACAACAAAGGTTATATTAATCGTACTTGTAGCCATTAGTTCGGATCAGTCATATAATTAAATTTGTAATTGATATAGAGTGACAACAAGGTTACAAATACAGTTTGTGTGGAAACACAAACTCCAAATCGGTCCCCGAAGTGGTCACCTAAAAAGGCAGGTTTCAATATTTTCAGAAAGAAAATCAGAATGAAATTCTATCAAAGACACATGACAGAGAAGAATGAAGAAAGAAGGTTGACAGATTTGGTGTGGTGCCCCAGCGGTCCAGCAGACCAAAGAATAGGTGAAAGTGAATGTGAAGTTAGATGTGAACCTGCCCTACCTGTTGTCTTTAAATGAATATCTAATTGATCCAATTGTTTTGTAAAGGGTCAATCTCTTATTTTTCAAGAAAAAAACATTTCCGCGTAAAAACAAAATCCTTTAGTTAAGTACTTTATAGCCACATTGTGTATATTGCGTCATTGTTTGTTGTGAATGTTTTGTGAGAAAGTACTTGAAAGGATGTGACGAAATAAAAATGATAGTTTTCAATGTCTACTTGTATAAACACAAAGTCTCTGTTATTACTCTTGTTATTATTAATTAATGTCTACAGTATTTTATTTATTTATCTGTGACAACAGAACATGGTGTCAGAAGTGGGATATGAAAGGACTACATGTAGATGCTGCTAATAAATTAAAGAAGACAGAAGATAGAAAGACAGTCAAAATATCACAGGAAAAAATGGCAAAAAATCATGTAACAAGTATCATAAGAGATTGCAGATCTTGTGGTAGATCTCCACGGAAAATACATGCGGCAATTGGTAATGACAACAATGTCAAAGTCAGGATGGGATGGTTGATGTCAATATTATGTGAAAAATAGTAAAAATGAAGATTGACACAGGAGCACAAGCTAATGTCACATCAGAGTCAAAGTGGAACTCTTTAGAAACTAAAGCACTCAAATACTACTCTACGAGCATTAGGGGCTGGAGCATTAGAACTGATGGAGTGGCATCGGTCACATTTAAAGTTGACGATGTGGGAGTCAAAGATGATCTGTATTTGATCAAGAAAGAAATAAACCCAGTTTTAGGTCTGAAAACTTCTATTGCTTTGAAACTAATTGAAGCGCAAGAAAACGTGGAAGTACAGGATGGATGTCAAGCAACAGAATAAAGTTCCACGAGAGTTGATGCAGAGAAATAAACTAACAACAACTTGTAGACCTACGTCAGGTTCTCAGTTGCATGAAGATGATAAACTATTACGTGGTCAAGAGTAATAGAGATCAGAGGATGATATACTTATGACAACTCAGAGCGCAACAGAAAAATTTCCCGGAAGTGACCAGAAGATAAAAGAAATTCGTCGCAACACTGAATCTGTTGTTAGACTGAAGTGATTGAGCAAGTATGTCAGAAAAGGTTGGCCAAAGTTTAAAAATCAAGTGCATGAAACAGTGAAAGTGTATTGGTCATTTAAAGACAGTATTCGTGAAGAGAATGGAATATTGTTTTATGAGAACAGAATTATAATTCCTTCAAGTATGAGAAATGAAATTCTCGACAAGTTGCACACAGGTCATTTTGGTCTTGAGAAAACCAGATCGAAGGCAAGAAAGAGTGTGTTTTGGCCAGTATTGTCCAAAGATATTTTTCGACATTAATGAAATGCTCAACATATGTACCATTAAAAAAAAATAATGCGTAGAAAAAATTGCTACCTCATGCTGTCCCAGACAGACCATGGGAACAGGTTGCGACAGATTTGTTTGAATGGTGAAACATTGACTATTTGCTAGTTGTGGACTATTTCTCTAAATACCCTGAAATAAAACGACTGGAGAACAAAACAGCAGAATGTGTTATCAGGGCAATGAAAGATATTATTGCTAGACATGGCATACCAGAAGAAATAGTGAGCGACAATATGCCATTCAACAGCTACCAATATCAAGAGTTTGCTTCTGAGTGGGATTTTAAGATAACTACATCAAGCCCCAAGTACCCTCAATCAAATGGTCAAAGTCAGGTGTATCTTGCTATCGTAAATCAGATATTCGACAAAGCATACAAAAGTGGGAAAGATCCATATCTCGTTATGCTCGAGTATAGAAATACTAATATAAGCGGACTGCCGTATTCACCATCACAACTGCTGATGAGTAGAAGACTCAGGGACATCATTCCAACTGATCCTAAACTATTAAAACCACCAGTAGCTGAAAATGCAGAGACATTACTCAAAGAACGTTAGATGAGAAGCTAAGTGAAATACGATGCTCGTGCAAGAGTACCTAAAGATTACTTTGTTGGAGAGAAAGTGAGAGTTCGTCTAGGACAAACATGGCAGTAAGCAGTTGTCGTTAAAAACATTTATCCCCCAGATCTTACATCATAAAGACAAATGAAGAAAAGAAAAACCTACAGAAGAAATCAACGCTTTTTAAACAAGAGTTTCGATGAAGACATCTCTGGGTACTATGATACTGATGAAGACAACGAACATCAAACTGTTAGAACAAACAAAACAGACAGTTATAGACCAACGTCTAGAGAACTTGTTGTGCCAGTCAAGACAACCAGTAGTGGTCGAGTTGTTAAAGTTCCTAGTAGATATCAGTCTTTACTCTTTCTATAATTATAGAATTATTATTATTATTATAATTATTTACCATATTCTGGTGGAATCAACGCTGGTATCGTCAGTTAGGAGAGAAAGAGTTAAGAACTTTAAAAAGAAGGATGTGATAACAACTTTAAAAGGAAGGATGTGCTAATATGTTTATATTGCGACATTGTTTGTTGTGAATGTTTTGTAAGAAAGTATTGAAAGGATGTGACGAAAAAAAAATGATAGTCTTCTATGTCTACTTGTATAAACACAATGTCTCTGTTATTATTATTGTTATTATATATATGTCTACAGTATCTTATTTATTAATCTATGACAATAGTAAACTTTTAGCTGCACTGCAGTTTACGTGATAATATGAAAAACTACTTATTAATTGCTGTTTTAAATTATGTCCAACTTATTTGCATACTAAATAGATTTGTTCTCTTTAAAAAAAATGTAAAAATTTTTTGTGTAAATGTAGTAGTAAATATAACAGAACTTACTTAACTTCGCAATATAAATGTAAAAAAAAGTATTATTTTGACAAAAATCTAAAACCATTTGCATAAATGTGTTTAAAAATATGGTAGATGACTATTGTGTTTTAAGAGTGGCCTCTCGTGTTTGTCACTATTAATAACTATAATTGTGAATAGTTGTAAAAGTGGTGTATTTTTATGAAAAAACTGCTTGCATAAGGGATTTAAAAAATTAGATTTCTCGCTTTCAGAAAAGAAAAAAGGAGCCGTTGCATCAGAACTTTGAATGGTCTAAAATATTATGATGTCGGATTTTCACTATCTTTTCTAGTTTACAAGATCTAAACGAGTAGGACGGACGGACGGACAGACAGACCACACAAAACTAATAGCGTATTTTCACCTTTTGGGGGCCGCTAAAAAGACTGCTATTGGTTGTTAAAGAGGGTAATGTCATGGACCAAGATTTATTAAACGTTTGCCAAAAGAATGGAACGGAATGGGGGAGAGGAGGAAATAAACGACTGAGTACACAAGTAGACCGTTAACATTCGCTACCAGTTGGGTCGATGGTTCCAACACTCCACCACGGACTGGGGGGGGGGGGGGGGGGGACATTATTAATAACAATTTTCATATTCCATACATTAGTCCGTTAACCGATGAAAATAGATTCTATTCAATATGAAAAGATGTACATTTGGGGACCGAAAATATTAACCAAATTTCTCAAAATATTTTTGTAAGTATAAAGATTTTTTATATAATTGTTGATAAGTTCTTTGTGCAAAGTGATACATTAACCGTATAAAATAACCTGAATTACACTTGTAAACCACACGCAGGAAGTTTTATTGCTGTCTCTATTCTAGAACCTTCTAGCTTGTTGTTACCCCTCCCATATCAATTCACAACAGAAGGGTCCCAGCGTACTAGAAAAGTTAATTTTCAACCTAGATGACCAGAAGTGATGGCAACCATGTCGCACTGGATCACCTAACATGTACTGGCGACCTCATGCCCATAACCTCGTTTTCACTAGTACAGATAGACTTCCGTAATGAAAGGGCGGGGATGGGGGGGGGGGGGAATAACGGCCCGTGATGCAACAGTAAAAAAAAAAACAATGGGAACTACACCGCTGCTGGGTCACGGAAATGCCCTGACCTTGTTTGTTTTTCTTAGACTTGTTGTGCAGACTTGAGTGACAGGGCCGGAATTAAGCGGAAATAACGCCCACCTTTCTATTTACATACACGCACGCGCGCACAGAAAATTACCTTATGTAGACATTTACGCAGAAGACTAGTTCGGTCAAGAAAATGTGTTAGGTAATTGAAGGTAAGACTAGATATTATTTTAATCTCCACTCCTCTCATCTGTGGCAGGGGCGGTTCTAGGACAGTCTAATTTCTCTGCTTTTTTAGGGGCCTACGCACTGACCTTTCGCGAAGTAATGCACAAATAGTACGACAAATTTTCTTATGGATTATAAAGATTATTATTATTATTATCATTATTATTATGTTTACTTTTTTGTTAATTCACACACCACACATACACACTCTAACGTATAAATATTACTAATTATATTTCAATTCGCTGATGACATTTATTATAGTTGACAATTAGATATCTATTGGTAACCTTAATTAGACGACTACATCCCATGACTGGAAAACCTCTCGTCTGCTAAAAGATCCATATTTTGCTTGGGCGGTCCTGTCTTGGGTTCATCGTCCCAGCGTCCACCATTTAATGTTAGAACAAAGCCAAATGACACAAGAGAAGTAGAGCTACATAGTGCTGCTATCTTTTCTTATCTTAACATTTTAATAGAGATGTATAACATCATTGTCGTCACCAGTCCCTTGAATTTCGTCGTAGGGGTGCTGTGACAGTTCGCGTACCCAAATCCCTTCACTTTTCCAGGTCAGTAGCCGTTCTTAGCAGGCTCTCAAAAGGGAGGCAGGTCTATTCTTTGACATTGTCCAGCCAGCTTTTCTTTGGACGACACTTTCTTAGTGCTTCCAACACTGTACCTTGAAGGTATTCCGGAATTACTCCAATACAGCCAGAGTGTTGACCTTGTTAAAGTACAAACTCATTGTTTTCTTATCTGGTATCTGATACCCAGCATTTGTCTGTAGCATTGACCCACAAAGGTTTAAATTCTTCTTTCAGCCTCAGAGTTCAGTGTCCAACTCTCACAACCATATAGGAGTACGGAGACCAGTGAATGAGGAATGCAGCTTTAATTTTACATGGAAGCTGATTTTACTTTTTCTAGATTTACTTATGACGACGGATGCTACACTCAATCATACAACATCTCTTTTAATGTTCCTCCATCTCTTAATAGTTTTGACTTACAGAATTAAAATTGGTCTGCATCTATGTTTTAAACTATTTTGTTTTTTAAATAATCAATATCCGTAGATCAGAGTCCCTTCCCCACTTTCCATGTATTAAAATTTACATAAAATGGATACGAGGAATTTTTGTATGTGATTTATTTAAAATGTACCCTTGTTAGTGATCGGCGCCTTCACACTGGGTACGTATAATGAAATCACTTTATTAGGTCAATTAAACCTGTCATTCTAGTGTCCCATAAAATAGTAACATAGAACAGATTTTCATCTTGGAGGGTAAATATAAATAGCTAGTTATCTAATGTATCCGGCGTAAAGTATACAGGAAGTGCTGATGAACTATGTAATTTAAAATGTATAGGATAAATTTGGTGCACTTTTCAATCACTGTAAAATCTCATTTCTAGTGGGTTTTTTTGCTTGTAGCACAAGCTAATTTTACAAAGCTTATATCAAGTCCACTCTCTCTATCCTCCTGGTCAAGTCTCGTACACGTTATTTCTATAACTGCCCAGGATAGAGAGAGTGGACTTGATAATAAACTAATTATTTGCTTAATTATTATTTTGTTGGAAATTGTGTTCTTTTAGTCAATCGTACTTGACTTTGTTTGGAACGAAAAATTGATCGTGAAAATCCTCAATATAGTCTATCTTGTTTTGGCATTGCTGTGTAGCATTACATGTCTACAAAATTAATTCTCTTGTTCTCATTCTTTGTATTATTAAAATAATTAACAAAGGTAAAATTTAAAAAAAAAAAACAAAAAAAAAACTGTACGATTGTTGATTGAAAACTAGAGTATTATTGTATTTAATTACAGAGCATACAGCCCGAGTTAGCTTTGTGATTGTAGCCATGCAAACTGGGAGTATACGTTTTGAGAGTCTCCTATAACATAGTAACCTCACAGAGACGTAAAGACGATAGATGTTGAAGACCTTTAAGGGCAAAAGTCAAATAGAACAGAACATCTGACTGAGTATTTATTTACGAGAGACTTTAAAAACTATATGACCTTTGCGACTTCATTAAAAAGGAATCAAAGTTTTTCTTACAATCATCAAATTATACAGTCTTCTTGTCTTGATCTAAAATTAGAACTACAAGGCGGCGCCAAGAATGCTACTCACCAAGAAACAAAAAAAAAACAACTGAGCATGACGTAGTTGTATAAAATGGCGAGTGCCTGGCGCTTTGTTTATTCCAAAGATAAACATATATCACCCCTGCACCCCTGTCGGATCAGAAATGTAATAGATATGCCCGGCCCTTCCTTTCCAAAGCCTGACCCATTCACAGGTGGTCCGAAATGAATATCTCATTTTAACAAACGAACATCCTTGCAGGTGTGGCAATTAAAGGATGCTTCTTCATCGGAGATCGCACTGGACATCAGAATTGAAAAAGGAAATTGAAACAATAAAGTCTATTTTAGCTAGAGGCTTATGGGAATGAAACCAGACAAATAGAAATTATGGAGTTTTGCCACCAAAATACCGCGTAAATGACCACATCATTATTTTTTTAAAATCTAGAATAAAGAGAAGGAACAAATGAAAGTGATTTGACCTAATTAAAGATGTTTCTCGGCTATGCACACTTAATGTCGGATAGGTGACCTAAAAGTCGCAAACACCTGGCGGCTTTTTTTCTAAATGACATGTCACATGGAATCCCCCCCCCCCTTTTCCATTTCACGATGTAAACACTAACTTGACTCATGTAAATCTAAATTTACCTTTTGTTATCTGACGTCATTTCGTGATCTGGCTCGTGTTCTGGAGACAGATTTAACAGAAACTAATTCATTTCTAATTGATATCTAATTATTCTTGTCTGTGTGACTAAGACGGTCTGTGAGTAGGAGTATGTTTGGGCGATGAGGTTTATTGAATCTTAAATTTAATAGATCTGTAAAAACAAATAAATAAAATAAAATAAAAAATAATCGATATTAAATTGTTCAGTGAGCGCCAGGAAGTGATTACCCCAAAGTATTGATAGATCCTACCGTTTCAAACCTTATGTCAACAATCAACAATGCACAAAGCAGCCCTCACAATATAGGTAATGATCTTTCTGAGTGTGTACTACTTTCTGATTTAAATAGTTAGAGGCCTACAGAGGCCATTAAAAGACGATTGTTATTTTTAAAAGGATTGTAATTGAATTAAATGTAAGAAAACCAGTTTTTTTTCTAAATTTTTAAAATTCGTATCCGAATTAAGTAGAAGACAACTTTTTAAACATTCGTTTCTGAAACGTATGAAAGTGCTACAACCAGGGGCGTAGCTAGGAGTTTGCCATCATTTGTGGGCTCGGAGGGGGGGGGGGGGCTTGACCTCTTTGGGGGCCCCTGCATTTTGCGTAATATTTAATATTGAATGGAAAAAAAAACTCTTACAATCATTTGGGGACCCCCCTAAAGTGGGGGTGCGGGGGGATTTTCAAATTTTCCCTCCCTCCTCCTCCCACCCTAGCTACGCCACTGACTACAACTGATACACACTTTGGAATAGCTTTCTGCACATACAAGATGTCTCGATTTGGTTTTTGTCACACTCAACCTTCTTATTTCTTGTATTCTTAAACCGCTGGTCTACTTCTACCACCTTGCTACTCCATTGACTTAGGTCATTTATAAACTAGTTTGTTATCCACCTTAAAACCAAACATTGCCTCCAGGGCGAGCTGAAAACAACTTGTTCAAAATACATGTACTATTGCTTCTTGCTTTGAACAAAAACAAAAAAAAAGAAGCGAATCTAGGTGCAAAGTATGTTGGTAAGACTTGGGTGCAAGCTGTTATCCTAATGCATTTCTTGACTTCAATTGTAAGCTCTCGCGCGCTTCATCTACATCCTTTTGTCTTAACCCCCCCCCCCCCCCCCCCTAGTTTTCTCTTTCGCCTATTGAATGAATGGGGGATACAAAAGTAGAGTCAACCGGTTACATCTATCCACTTTCTCTCTTTATTTTTTAGCCCCCCCCCCCCCCTTTTTTTTTTCGCACATTACATTTTTTTCTTCTTACCGGAGCATTCTTGTCTATGACGTTATGAATCACCCACCACCATTAAATAGTCGGTTTTCATTGGCTGAAGTCGAGGAATTCTCTTCTATAAAAAGACTCCGCGAACTCTGGTCTAGGACGAAGAACGCACCGGGAACAGTTTGAAAACTAGTGTAGAATTGGCCAAACTGTATTGCATGTGGCTACTTTAGCTGGAGGACTTTCCACTTTATCGTTATTAAGAAAGGAACTAACAAAGATACAGTGCTAAAACAAAAGAGTTTCGGGATATCTTGTAGTGTATATAGTACTGAGTAAGTATATCATTAGACTCGCCTTTGTTATCTAACTCCGTGACACCATTGTATCTGTTGACCTGTACATTTAAAGTGGATGCATATATTCGAAGATGTCAGTACGACAGTCGTCATTATCTACACAGCTGTCCTGCTCTGTTACGCGGGCTGTGGTCTAGGATCCTAACAGTTCGTTGTAGGAAGCGTAAGAAATTTGATTTACATATTCTGGCCAGGCAGGGTGGTAGACCTCGGTAACGAAGGATAAAATCATTTCGTGCAACTTTATGGTTACCACAACGATGCGCCAGTTCATGGTAACATTTTTAGTTTGTTTTATTGCCGTCAAGTATGTCGTAAAAAAGAAGAGCTTTACACAGTTCAAAATGATAGTGTTGCGTTGAAGATGTGTTGCTATGTGAGGGATGGCTGATAGTTGATTATTTTTTTTTGTTCTTACTATAACGCGGCAGATTGTGGCTAAGGCTGTTGGTGTCTGTCAAGTATTATTGATATGTCCAATGGATAGCTAACACGACAGCCCCGAGATAACCCTAGGCCTGGAATCGTTGAGTCGCGTCACGTGGTTGATAAAGTGAACAGTCTGCTTTGAGCCAAGTGAATGTGTGCAACTATGTGTTGATCTCTCCCTCTCCCTCTCTCTCTCGTTCTGCCAATGTGTGTATACATTTTTTTTGTTTATCAGAGCCCTTTTTAAAGTTCTTTTTTTTTTTAGTAATTGCTCTGAAGGGGAATTCCCGTGGCTTAAACTATACCATCCAATCAGATGAATGCATTAAACTGGTCAGTAGAATGGGTGGGAGGGTATAAGGGGGAAGGCACGCAGGCAGACGATGAAGCCAAAATAATATAGATACAAGATGTACCTACAGTGAGTAAGGTGTGGAAGAGCGACCACAGTGACCAGTGCTCTTAGATATGCGAAACAATAGACATAAGTAGTGGACTTGACAGGATTGTAGACCGTCAAATTAAAAATAGGACACTCGAATCTGTTTACCAAATTAGAAGATATAAATTAATTAAATATTTTATAAACCGAAATTGCAAATAAATGCAGAATAAGGAGATTTAGAAGTAAAATAAACGGATCTAGAACCTAAATCTGTATAAACAATTTAAAAGTGAACTTTCATCGGACAAAATTTTGTTACCAAATGAGCTGTGTTGTAATCTTGATGGCCAGATTTTGTCCCAGTAAGTAGCTAAAATCTAGATCTAAATAGATGGTCAAAAAATTATTTTAGTTTACAATTTTCATAAGGATTATATTTCTTTTTAAAGATGTTTTAAATCATGATTAAAAGATAAATAAAGAATTTGTTTAATTTTGAGTTTTATTGATGATATAAGACCAACTCCAGGTAGATGTTTAAGTAAGAGATAGATTTAAAAGGAACTGTTCGTTTTTTAGGCTAAAATACAAAATCTTTGGAATACATCTTTTTTATTGTTTTGTTCACTATTAATCTTTTTTTACAATAATATACTAATGCTTCTCAAGTTCTCAGTCTGTTTTATTGTTCTCAGTCAGTTGTATTTTTCTCAAAGAGTGTAACTTTTTACAATACCTCTTTTCAAGTCACTCCTTCGTGGAGGGTGGTCGGACATCTGATCTCAAAAATGGCTCTAACGATTTTTCTTAAAATTTAACAGGATGTATATCGCTGAGAAAAGAATTACTTGCGCGTGGATGGGAAAACTAAAGTGTGATCGATATAATTTTTCAAAGTGAAAATAAAGAAATGTAAATTTGGCAAGAGACTAAATCTAGGCCTAGATCCTAAATCGGTTTTGAAAGGACTATCGCGTTCGTGAATTTCCGAATGTGAGGCTTTATTGATTCAAGAGTTTAATAAATTAATGCGCATTGTCTTTTCAGTCTATCATTGGACTATTGAAAGGTGTGCACTAGATCTAGACATTCACTTCACCAAGAGTCTGTCTCGGGGAGAAGGGGGGGGGAGGCAGGGCTATAAAAAATGTTTTTTATTCTACGCTTTCATTTGAGAAAAACCATCGCTCAATAAGTTGCATAAAGGACGGTATTGTCTTTTTTTAAAAGTATTTTTCACGTTTTTCCAGTTGTCTTATGAAGTAATGACGTCAAATTTCATTTTCCCGATAACATGTCATCGTACTGCTAATTTGGGCCAGTTACTGCTTCTGGAGTAAACACAGTTACCTCGTCACTTGGGAGAGCACAGAGTTACAATAAGCAAACTGATCAACGTAACATGTGTAGGATCAATTAGTTAGATGGTTTTTGTTTGTTACTTTAAAAGATAATAAAAGAAATAGTTAAGTTCATATTTTAATTCTGGCTCAATGTCAATAATACCAAGGGTACATCACACAAGACGAAAAGGAATACAAGATCAAGGAAGGGGGGGACCCACGACTAGATCTAGATTTTAAAAAAAAGATCAAACTATCTGTGGATAATGTGGATTGATTTTGAAAAAAAATATTCGTTTGATTTTAAACTAAAGAAGCCACCAGGTTAAAACATGTGGAATTTATTCAGAATTGATATACCCCTTTTATTCGTTACATTTTTAATACAAACTATTAAGTCTGGAACTGTGCCCAGCTCAGACATACATGCTACACTGCCATGATTACATATGTTGTTTTCAAAATCACTTCTTTCTGTGTCGTTCTTAAAGATTATTCTGAAGTAACATTGCGAAAGTCTTTGTTCAGACTACTTGCGTGATAGAAAAAAGAACTGTAGACTATGGCAGACGATGTCATCTTCTAGTTCAGATGGCCACATATATTCCCAACACACAGTGGTGGCCAATCTATTTCGGCATGTGGGCCATATAAATTCAAACGGAGCTGATTCACGTGATAACAACGCCTTACGAGCCGTATGTTGCCTTCGGATTATAGTTTAGCCATCACTGTTGTAATGACATCCTCAGCAGACAACGCAATAATCGATGTCTGAGTATTGTATAGAATTTAAACTCTAAGTATTAAGATAAAATTAAAAAAATATGCTTATGCTGTGTCAAAGAAATAATACAATTAAAAATAATATCTTCCAGGTTGTGTTTTAAAATAAATTCAGGATAAAGAGTAGACAATGTTGGTCTGGATTTTATTACACGTCAGTGTGGTGAGTTGTTTTTTTAAGACTAAGAATACATTGAAATGCCTTGTGTAAATTTAAAAAATTAATGAAAATCTTTTTCATCTATCTATCTATCTATCTATCTATCTATCTATCTATCTAGCTATCTATCTATCTATCTATCTATCTATCTATTTATTATAAATATATAGTCTGGTAAAATATATTTATCTATCTATCTATCTATCTATCTATCTATCTATCTATCTATCTATCTATCTATCTATCTATCTATCTATCTATCTATCTATCTATCTATCTATCTATCATCTATCTATCTATCTATCTATCTATCTATCTATCTATCTATTTATTATAAATATATAGTCTGGTAAAATATATTATTAGAATATAATTATATAAAGCTGCTTAGTAACTTCATTTGACTTTCAAATTCGAAACAGTCCTGAGAACTGTTACTTATCTTTGAAGCGTTTGTTTACACTGAACGAATGGGTAGGATATGTTCTGTTTAGGTTAAAAAATCAAATCATATCATGAAAAAGATAGAAATGTTTTCTTAAAAAAATTAATCGATGGTACATTCAAATCTAAAGTCATAATTGAACTTTTTTATTTCCATGTATCCAGTGAATAGTACTAGACTGTTGCCAACCGCATGGTCTGAAAAGGGGAACGTATACCTTGCCTATGATGTCACCAATTAGATTTTAGTTTCGTAGTTACTGCAATTATGTAAATTAACTACTTGAGAAAATTAAAATTTAAAATTAGCAATAAAACTTCAAATGCAAATTAACGCTCAGACTATATTATTTCTCTTTGTTTCTAACCCTCTTCACAAAGTGTTTTGTTTTCTCTGATAGATTGTGATTGGGGTCAGGACGTTCTATTTGTCTCGAGGTAAGTGACTGTTTAGTTAGGTCCAAAGTCTTGACGATGTTCTCACAAATAGTGAACAAAAAGCACTTGAATCCTCGTCTTTAGTATTCTAGAAAGCTCGTCTTCAAACCAAATTCAAATAAATTCTGACTAAACATTGCATCTGAATGTAAAACTTTTAAAATTAAAATAAAAAACAAAAACTTAATTTGGCTAGATTCATATCTATTATCCATTCTTTTGAAGTTTCATTGAACTGATCTGGAGCTCGCTAAAAGAATTTCATCGTTCTTAATAGATACATTTTCGTACTTTATAGTTGGCCACCTGGTCGTGGAGTATGCACTTCGTACTTTATAGTTGGCCGCCTGGTCGTGGAGTATGTACTTCGTACTTTATAGTTGGCCACCTGGTCGTGGAGTATGCACTTCGTACTTTATAGTTGGCCACCTGGTTGTGGAGTATGCACTTCGTACTGTGGTCACGCTAGTCTTACGTTCCAGGCCAACCCCCTCCCATCCCCTGTCGCCCTGCTCAAGAATGTAACAAATATTTCAATTTTTCGATATCAAACAAAATATTTAATTACCAATAATTAATTGACTTATTGGTTCTTTTTTTTTTTTAAGAATTGATTCATGTTTTATTAAATACAATAAATAATTGTTTAAAGTTTCAACTTGATCCGAGAATGGGTGTGTGAGAAATAACGTATACAATTATTTAGGCGGCCAAAACCCGACAAATGTAGCCATATCTGTGAATACTGACGGATTAGTTTCCCTGGATAGTAATACAATGAAATAATTAATAACCAGTAATTAATTGACAAACGGGTTAATTTTTTATTGGTTCCTGTATGTTGTACACCAGCGGTTCTCAATCTTTTATGCTCGGCGACCCCTTTTACAATCCCTCACTCTTCCGCGACCACCGCCCACAGACACACATACAGCAATAGAAGAATAGACATAACAATCCTTTTTTTCGATGGTCTTAGGCGACCCCTGGCAAATCGTCAATCGGCCCCCAAACGTGTCGCGATCCATAGGTTGAGAACCCCTGGTGTACGCCAATGAATAATTGTATAAAGTTTCAACTTGATTCAATGTGTAGCATAACCAGTTGACTGACTACCTTGTATTTAGATCTTACTAGAATGTCTTAAATACAAGTAATCTTTAAATAATAAAATATTATATTGAGAAAATAATTACCATATCAGAGATCGACTAGAAGGGCAGATATGCAACACTTATTTGTATTAAAATAGCATGTTCATCCTTCCTTGTCTTATGCTCGTTCTAGAATTTTTGTTTTCATCTTTATAGATAGATCTAAGTTAAAAAAAAAGGTCAGTGTATACTAGTATACTTTATAAATGTCTAATGTTTGGTCAGTAAAAAGAAACTAGTTCATTATGTTCTTTGTGAATCAACAGAGTGTCATGAAATGGTCTCCGACATTGTTTTCCTGATAGATTCTTCATTCAGCCTTCACAAAGATGATTTCAAGAGTCAGCTGGTTTTCGTGAAAGCGATGATCGACTCTTTCCCAATCGGCAATGATCGAATCCAGGTTGGCGTGGTCTCCATCGGAGCCTCGCACCACGAGAATATCGGGCTCGGGGAGTATAACAACAATCACGAGTTGAAGATAGCTGTCGGTGATATCAAACATCTGGCCGAACTGTCCAGGACCCATCTGGCCCTACGTCACGTTCACACAAATATGTTCAGACCCGAACATGGTGGGCGGCCAGGGGCGAAGCATCAGATCATCCTTATATCGGATGGAAGGTCGGACGACGAGAATGCCACGCTGCTGGAGGCCTCCGAGGCCAGGCGTAAAAACATTGAGATTTTTAGCGTGGGTGTTGGTCACTCCGTCAACACGTTTGAGTTAAGGGCTGTGGCCAGCGAGCCCAAACACAGTCACGTGTTCAAGGTGGATAACTTTGAAGCCTTGCAGAGCATTATCAAAACATTGGTTACCTCCGCTTGTCACAGTAAGTAGCAGAATTTGTTTATACATTATTTATGAATACAAAAAATGAAGTAAGAAATGTAGCATTTGTAAGTTTGTAATTAATCGGACACTTTATCAAAGTCATTGAAATGAGCGACGGAACACATACGCACTAGCACGAACGCATCATAGAAAAAACTGTGTTTAAAAAAAAGAAAGAGTCAAAAAGTTATTGCAGATTTTAAAAATGATAAAACTGATCGTTGAATATGAAAGGCTTGAATACAAATATAACAAGTGACACGAGATTAGCCTGATGCTACGGTGTATCATACTAACAAACGGTTTGCTAGAAATGTCTATGTCATTTTAGTTAATACAGTGATCTCATTATAGGTAGCGTTGAGAAATTAGAAATTATGGGTCGGGGGGGGGGGGGGGGGGGCGAGGTATGTTCTATTGAACTACTGAAAGGGAATATCCTTTAAAAATATTTTTTTCAGATAAATATTGTGAGGATGTCTTCGGTGGTGAAATAAATAAGTAAAATACTTGTTTAGACTTAAAATTTAAAATGTTAAATTCTATTTTAAAAAACTAACAAAATAAAAGCTAATAATTCTTATTTTGTTTTTGATTAGATAATCATGATCATGAGATTCAAGAGACTGTCCATGGTAAGTAACTTTTAGGCTACTAGTTGTCTGGCTCCTTCAATGAACTCAACTTTTACCATGTGTTGAACTCTATTATAAATCAAAACTCACAAGTTACAATCTTTGAGATATAAAATTTTATTGTTTATCAATGATCTATATTCTAGATTTCAACGATTTTTTTTTCAAAGTCAAGTATTTTAAACAATCGTTGTAGCCCATACCTGTGCTAGTGTCAATGAAGAGTGTAACATTCCTCGAAACTGACCAATGAGAAAGCGTTCTCTAAAATCAGAAGCCATCTTTTCTCCGACCTTGTCTGAAGGTCTCTTTCTTCGGAAAGTTTTCTTTGGAAATGGCTTTGAATTACCTAAAATCCCAGAAGAGGGTAAAGCCGAAGACTCGAGATATTCGGAAAACTACTTATGCTCTTTCAATATACATTCTGTAGCGGCAGTAGGGGTAAATATGCAGTCTAAAATTAAAGGGTAGGGTAGATAAACAGTACAAAATTATTTCCTAGCCTATAAGAGGTTGTCTTTTCCTAGTATATGCATGTCATTAACAATACAGGTAAAAGTAGACTTATTCTCTGAAAATAAGTTATTTTGTACGTGAATGTCATGCCAAAGATATATATATATATATATATATATATATATATATATATATATATCCACTTGTACCTAAAATATAGCAATACTATTGTATACACACGAAGTACAAAGTAACACACACACAAACAGACACACAGATGTCCATATATCATGACCATAGGGGTCAGCAGTGCTCTCAGCACTCAGTTGAATGCTAAATCAATAATTTACTGTTCTCCACATTGACAATATATTTGATAACACTTTCCATTTTCAGAATGTCTGGATAAGGCAGCTGATGTTGTCTTTGTCCTAGACGGCTCCAGTAGCATGTGGGTGCCCGATTTCTTGGTGCTGGAAAAGTTTGTTTCCAACGTAAGTACTTATCAGTCAGATGAACTGGTTTATTGTTTCTTGATGAATGCTTTAGAAATCGCCACTTCAAGGTGTGGACGTTTTATGCAACAACAGGGCAGCTCTTCGCTTCGTAAAATAGGGTTATACAGAAGTTTAGAATGTTGATAACATGTTGAGCTGATGTTCATAGGACGTATGACACATGTTGACGAGTTGTTGATTGGGTTTTTATTGGATGTTGACTTGATGTTGATAAAGTGTCGGTTTTATGTATATGCGTTGATTAGGTGTTGATGTTGATAAAGTGTCGGTTTTATGTATATGCGTTGATTAGGTGTTGTATGTGTTGATTGATTGGATATCGATTAGATAGAAAGTTGTCTAGTAAACGTTTGTGAATCATTTATTATAAAAAACTTATTGATTACCTATTGATTACATTAGAGCATAGCACTTTATATATATATATATATATATATATATATATATATATATATATATATATATATATATATATTGAAATATACTACCTAAAAATATGCTCTAAATAAAAAATAAATTATTTAGTGACGCGAAAGGGCCATGAATTTAATCTTTTAAATTATAAAGTAGGGTAGATAATAAGTACATTATTTTCTTTACATACAAAAGGTTGTCTTCTCTTGATTTCTCTTTCTATAAATCTAACGTTAATAAATATTGTACTGTGCTTTAGATTTGTACTCATTGCTAAGATAAATAATTTAAGGCACTCATTTTTTTAATAGTCCGTGAAAAAAATGTGATTCCGCGAATGTTAAACTTCGTTAGTTCGACTGATTAGACATTTAGATCCATTAATGCTATGTCGTCAAACAAAAGTCAGAAAACAATACTTTCACTTTTCTCTTCAAAGGTCAGTCAAAGCTTCGACATCGCACCAAACCTGACTCGCGTGGGTGTGATAGCCTACAGTGACACTCCCATCGTGGTGGTCAACCCGAACGACATCCGCACCAAGGCAGACCTACACCACCACCAAAAAATCCCTCACATCAGCGGCAACACCAACACGGCCATGGCTTTGGAGGCGGCTTGGAGCAAACTGTTAGAAGAAGGAAAGAGCAACAGGCCGGACGCTGCCCAAATCTTGATTCTGCTGACGGATGGCCACTCTGACGACAATGATGAAGCCTTGAGGGAAGCTAAATATCTGCATTCTAAGGGCGTTGAGGTTTTCGTCGTGGCTCTCGGTGGTAAGACTAACAGCGAGAATCTCGGACATCTTGCCAATTCTGGGGAATACATCTTTCATGTGGAGAAAGCAAAAGAGCTTCCAAACATAATCAGTCAGTTAACAAGCAGAGCTTGTCATGGTAGGTTCTCAATTTATCTTGTTTTGACCGTAATTCATCTTGTGCTCAGTCTTTTATAAAGTTTAGCTTATGAAACTCAATCTATTAAATGTATATTACATGTAGATCAGCTTGTCATAGTATGATCTCAGTCTAGTTCGATAATATCATGTACAGTTCAGCTTATCATGCTGTTGATTCTATATTCTATATTGATATTGGCAACAATTTCGACACATACTTGTCTCTTTATTTTGTATTGTTGAAGATAGGGTTGTAGTTGTTGGTAGTTTGCAGTTCGTAGTTTTTGATATTCGTGATGAAAATATTGAAACATGCCTTTTTACTTGGTCAAGTGGACCACTTCGAGGAACTATTCTGAGTTTGTGTTTCCACACAAAGTATCTTTGTAATCTTGCTTTATCTTATAAGATAATTAATCTAAGATCTTTTGTTATTTCAATAGATCATTATTTTTTTTTATATTACCTTCTTATTTCAGTGATGCCTTCACTCGGATCTTCTGGAATGTTTGGTATGTTGATTTATTTTCAAATGTTGATTCTATCAAAGGAATTATATATATATATATATATATATATATATATATATATATATATATATATATATATTGTAAACCTAACTCTTTGCTAGCCTAAAGCTAACTGTAAACTTTGTAATAATATTAATTTGAAAGATTTAAGTCTGCAATGCACAGATGATCATATTTAAATGTGTCTGGGTGTTCAAACCAAAGAAATTTGAGTAGAGCTTCACAGAAATTTGTTCAAAGATTTAAAAAATGATCAAATTATCAACAGAAAATGATTCTTTTTAATATCACATTCAAATCTGTTTGATCATATACGCAATAACAAGGATTTTATTTTTATCTAAACAACTTTCAAAAAGAAAAACATTTGTTCATTTGCACTCGTTAAACTTACATCCTAATCGATTCTTATAGTAAATAATGTGTAAATAAAATCACTACACCAACGTCTACAAATTAAGTAAATCTAATCATGTTCTAATAACAAGGCACTATTGGTGTAGTATTGTAAATAGTATAGAGTAGCATTAGCTCATTGTAATGTCCGTCTCCTCTTTTGTTACAGCTCACTGCCCACAAGTGACCACAGACGTCGTTTTTATCTATGACAGAAACAGTGTCAATGGCCCACACCACGACTTTATCCTAAGGACCCTCAACGAAGTGGTCTCATCAAGCGGTCTGCAAAGTGGTGATGACCTGCGTTTTGGGGTCATTCGGGATGCACCAAGAGAGAGCGAAAGTTCTTCCGACATTGAACTGACCAATCAGTGGACAGCCGCCTATTTCAAAAACGAATTAGATTTAGATACGAAACGGGCAGAGATCGACCTACTTCTGCAGAAAGTCAGAATTCGCTATTTCCTGCCTTTGACTCGAGTGGCCCAGAAAAAAATTGTGGTTTTGTTTGTCGATTCGAACCTCGCCAACAACATCGGAGCAACGCTCGAAGCCATGCGCTTGAAGAGGTCCGATGTCCGAATTGTGGTCGTCACCCTTGGGAAACATGTGGACATGAAACAGATTCCGAAGTTAGCGTCTCTACCGCACAGCCAGTATATAATCGAGATACCGTTCATTCATAAACACACAATACAACATGTTACTGAGAAATTGATCAAGATATTATGTGACTGAGAGGTGAGGACTCTCTCTCTCCTAACAACTATCTATTTAAAAAGATAAAGTAAAATTTCATCGAATTAAAGGCTTCTTACGACATTGCCAATGCCATGGAATATATAATATGGAATCTATAAGAAAAGCAGTTATTGAAACACCACAAGGTTAACAAGTAGAAAAAGTCTTTTTGGTTCTTTGAGGGGCATTTAGGTGGTTTCCATCTGAGACTTCCCTTTTGTAGTTTTTTTTTATGTGATTCATGTTTTTTTTTTTCCAAACCTTTAGGTCAATATAATCTTTTGCTGTACAAGTCAAATTATCTATGACGTTTTTAAGTTATAAAAAATTATCATTAACAAGTTAATAACCTTTTCCACTCCAGCTAAATCCAAATCATTCTATTGAATTCCAGATCTTAAGAGTTTTATTAATTGCTCATTATGATAACCAGTATTTCATTATATTTATTTATATAAATATTTATATCCATCAAAAATAGCATAGATTTATAATTTAGTACACGAATGTCCTAGTCTTATTTATTGTGCACAGGACACAAATACTAATTTGAAAGTGTTTTACTTTGGGTTTATTGGAAACCAAATTGTTTGTTCTTTACAATGTTTTTACTGAGAGTTTCTGACTCGTTTTTAATGGAATACTTGAGCAATGATCACTGTCAAAGCCTTGTTCATTGTAGAGGGGGAGGAGAGGGAGAAATCATTGTATTGACAATGTACGTTTTGTATATACTAATGAACTATAGCGCATTTCTTGTTGAGCTTGTGCGACCTACATACTTTATTGTGACCTACATATTTTATTCTGATCTACATACTTTATTCTGACTTACGTACTTGTGATATACATTCTTTGTTGTGACCTACATACATTGTTGTGACCTACATACATTGTTGTGACCTACATACATTGTTGTGACCTACATAACATACATTGTTGTGACCTACATACATTGTTGTGACCTACATACATTGTTGTGACCTACATACATTATTATAATCTACATATATATTATGATTACCTACACACATGATTGTGGCATACATATATTATTATGACCTACATACATTACTGCGACCTACTTATGTGAACTACATACTTGAGGCTGTCAACATTGTTGCTGTATTTCACTACTACAGCAAATCCAACTGTGATATTTTTTGTTGATTGATGATTTTTTAAGATGATGATGTTTATTAGTTGATCGATTTTTATAACAAAGCTTATATCAACTCACTGTCTGTCTGTCTGTCTGACCAAAAGTTTGTAAGCGTTATTTCTCTGACACCCAATCTCAAATCAAGTTGAAGTTTCGCACAATTATTTCTTTAACCTGAAAACACAAGAATCAATTTTAAAAAATAACCTATTAGTTAATTAACTATTGACAATTAATTACTTTGTTTGGTATCTCAAACAAGGGAAAGAATTTGTATTTGACTGAAGTGGTGGTGTAAGTTGAATTAATCCCCTTTATATTATGTTGTCGTCTGAGGTTTAGTGAACACAAACAATCAAACATGAAATAGAAACTAGAGATAACTATAGAATCTTCCATTTTCATAGACTATTCGCTAGCAGAGTGGATTGAGAAGACTGAGAAGATTTATTATTGTTAGTCTAGATTTACTCTAGATCTATTACAAATTTAATTACTTGACTGTTCGTCCATGTTTAGTGACTCTTCGCTAGCAGAGTGGATTGAGAAGACTGAGAAGATTTATTGTTATATATATATAGATCTATTACATATTTAATTACATGACTGATCCAAACTAATTGATAGACTTAATATAAGCTTTGTTTGTTTTTAAAGTATTCTGTTGTATTTTGCTTGTTAATAACATTCGTTGAATTTGGGCTATTTGATAATACATCATGCTAGGTATATGTCTTCTTGTTTGTGCATTTCTTGTGTACTGGTCGATGTCATGTCATTTGTGACATTTTTGGTTGTGTTTGTACACTTTGATTAGCAAATTATCGTTATTAGAAACTTTCCATGTAGTGCTTAGCAGAAATTAAAGTAAGGGGGGATACTTCCGGTTAAAATGGAGATAGACTTGATACAGTATCAGAAAACATGATTTCATGTTACTATTAGTCTTATGTTACTTTGCGTATTTTGACCTATTATTTTACAATTTACTGCCATAAAGTTCATACTGATACAAAGTAGTGTATATAATATTTTAAATAATTCATCACAGTGTTACAAACACAATCTAGGCTCTAACATAGTTCTTCTAGTAATGGAAATAGTTGATGTATGTACATGCTACCAGTTTACTTATTGTGTTGCTACGGTGCAATAGTGTACAAATAGATATCTTGTTTTATTGATTCCTTACGAAATACCAAAGAACCCTGACGTCTTTGAAATGAAAAAATTACCATGCATTATGTTTAAAATTATGCTTATTTTAATGTTTAATATCCAAAGAAGGAGTCGAATTTGTACTGTCGATATTACAAACTTTTTTTTCTACTTTAGTCATTTAAAAAGTATTTTACTATAATATTATATTAATATCCTATAATTTTAAAAAATATGTATTTTGTTTTTACATTTTATATATTATAAACTTTACATTTTAATTTTATTTATGAATAGTAATTGTAAAAGTCGTGCATATAGTATTCTATTATTATTATTATTACTAATGTATCATAGGTTATAGTGTTTACTGAAAATAGTAATAAATTGAATATTTTATGTAGGCTACTTAAAAAGAGATACTAAAGTAAGATTCATGTATTTGAGAGTGCTCTTAAAATGTACATTTTAAATATTTATATATTTATTGACATTGAATTTGTTTCCAGTATTTAAACAACTGACTGTAAGATTAGGAAGAATTACACATTTACAAACAAAGAGGAAGAGATTTTCTTACAGTTATTTATTCCGTTGATTTTATTACTATTTTTTAATGTAATAAAAGCTTAAAATAGAAAATGCTGTTCTCCGCTGTGTTTAACGTTTAATATATTCAAAACTACACACTAGCAAACACTCAATGTGTGTTACACTGTAGAACACACGTGGGGCCTCCAAGTGAACCAATAGCACTATCAGAGATGCTATGGTGGCTGAGTACCTCACTGACTTTGCTCATGCGTGTATTTGTGTGTATGTGTGCGTGTTCATTCATTAAGCGCATGCAAGTAAACGGGTTAATTAAACGTTCACTGTGTCTACGTTTCAAACCTAACCAGACCGACTTAAATACACCAGTCTGCACCAGCCTTGCTAAACTAGAAAAATACGGTAAGTTATTATCATAGTTCCTGATGTAAGCAGTGCACGGTAGATAGTTCAAAACTTTATGGTCTAGTATGTGCTCTATGGTTGTAAGAAATGAGCATGGTGATCCATTAGAGTGTCGTGGTAGTTACTATTGTCACATGATCTTAAGGGCATGTGTGATATTCATTCATCTTTCGGAAGGTGGTGACATGTAGACATTTAAGACAAGTTCTGTAGAGTTAATGTGTATATAGTAGTTTCTACTAATTCCTGGAATTTAAGACAAGTTCTGTAGAGCTAAGTGTACATAGTAGTTTCAACTAATTCCTGGAATTTAAGACAAGTTCTGTAGAGTTAATGTGTACATAGTAGATTCAACTAATTCCTGGAATTGAAGACAAGTTCTGTAGAGTTAATGTGTACATAGTAGTTTCAACTAATCCCTGGAATTTAAGACAAGTTCTGTAGAGCTAATGTGTACATAGTAGTTTCAACTAATCCCTGGAATTTAAGACAAGTTATGTAGAGCTAATGTGTACATAGTAGTTTCAACTAATCCCTGGAATTTAAGACAAGTTATGTAGAGCTAATGTGTACATAGTAGTTTCAACTAATTCCTGGAATTTAAGACAAGTTATGTAGAGCTAATGTGTACATAGTAGTTTCAACTAAGCTAATGTGTACATAGTAGTTTCAACTTATTCCTGGAGGACTTTGAGACATTTCTCTTGTACGTTTGATTGTTCATCTCCTTCCCATTCCCATGTTTCTAAATCTAATGCTTCATTTTGTGATCTAAGGGACAAATGATGTCAAGTTCACATTGATGAGAGCACCACTTTTGAAAAGAGGGTGAGGGCGGTGGCCGAGTGGGGAAGCGCTTGGCTTCGAAACCTGGGTTCCTGGGTTCGAATCTTGGTGAAGACTGGTATTTTGAATTTTGGGATCCTGAGTCCACCCAACTCTTATGGGTAAGTGACTTAAGTTTAAGAAAGTAAAGGTGGTTGGTCGTTGTGCTGCCCCTATAACACCCTGCTCGTTAAACGTTGGCCAAAGAATCAGATGACCTTAACATCATCTGCCATATAGATTGCAAGGTCTGAAAGTAGAAGTTTACTTTATTAACTTATGAAGGGCTATTACTTTGTTCAGCTAGTCAAGTAGCCTGTAAGTAGCCTCTAGAGATGGCTACAACGAAGTGGACTGGTTATACTAGCTCAAATGGACGAGAGTTATAACATCACAGAACGGATCTTCTTTGTTGTTATTTTTTAAAAACAGTAACATATCTTTTTGTTTTAATATTCAGTTATAGAAGTCAATGTAAAAACGCTGCAAACAGCTATTTCCATCCATTTCACATTTGTAACGGCAGGGTTACATATATGCATATTCTTCTTATTTCCTATAGGTAGGCTAGCACATTAATATGTTCACTCCTAAAAGAACGCCCGTCACTTAAAAGACGCCCATACATTAGATTCATATCAAGGTTTATCATGAGTTTAAAAAATGTAAAACAATAAACAGAAAGGATCCTTTTGGACGAATGAATGTTTGTAATTGTTCTTCTGATTGTATTCCTGGCAATGAGTGCTGTGCCTGTGAGTCATCTAATTCCCTGTAACACAGATGGATTCATTCATGGGCACTCCTACACACATGTAATCAGATGAGTCTCAAACGTTTTATTTCGTGGAAACGAATCGTTCAGGATTAATTTCTAATTAATTTTGTTTAAAGGCCATTAATTTATATAATTATTATCGACTTTTTTTCTTATAAACTGAAGAAGCTACTTTAAAATTGATGCGCAAATCATGTTCTTAGTTCGAGAAGTACACTGGTTAACCCTTTGTAGTCCAGTCTCTTGTATGAATGATACTTAGCAAGGAAGAGTAGTAGGAATTGTTGATTTTCAAGCAGTGGCGTGGCTAGGGATTTGAGAGCCAGGGAAAATGGATCCCTTAAGAGACCCCTGCATTTTGAGATTCGACTCTTTTAATGAATAATAACCTTTATTGGCGAAACAATGCACAATCGACGAATCTCAATTCATACGCCTCACGTCGTGCGTTTTGTGCAGCAAAGGTCAAAGGTCATCTATAAACATTATCTAGATCAATGCTGTCTAGTATTTTTGACACCATGTGAATGGCAAGATTACAAGGCAGTGGCGTAATATTTAAACTTTATGAAAACAAAATTTATGACATTCATTTCGGGGGGCCCCCTGAAGTTGGTTCCACCTCCCTCCCACCCTAACTACGCGACTGGCTTCAAGCCTGATGTGATATATTATGTTTCTTGTATGATTTTAAATAGTGGAACTCATTTCTGACTGGTAGTGTGGTATTATCATCTTACTGTCATTTGGATTTTCCTGGGTTCGAAGCCTGCGCGCAGCTATTCCCTGCGCTCTGCTATAAGGGGTTTATTAGTCTGATCAAGATGTGTACTCACTTAGAGATTCTGTTATGCTTCACCTCTAGGGCTCAATCGCTTCCAGATTTCCTAGATACTATATAAATCACCAGATATTAATCGCTAGATATTTATCGCTGTTATTTATCACTAGATATTTATCTCTGGATATCTATCACTAGAAATTCATTTGCCCAAAACAAACGATTGTACGCAATTTAACAGGTTCTCAAACAGCAGCCAAAGATGACTCCAACTACTACTGTATTTATCACCGTTTGCGGTATAAGCGTGGCATCCAACATCTTACTCATTGGTTTTGTCTGCTACTCACGACGCTTGAGAAAGATGACCAAACACGGTCTTCAAGTCAGCATGGCATTAGCAGATTTGATGTTGGGTTGTCTGCATTTGGCGCAGTACATCAGACGCCAAGAGATAAGACCTGGCCAGGAATGTTATCAAAGTAAGAGATTGGAAGTAAGTATTACGTAATGTAAACATCTGTCTCTGGCCTCCTTCAGTCACAAAGTGGCTATGGATTATCTCATAGAAAAAATGAGATAAAGGTTTCGGGATTGGGGGCGCGGTGGCTAAGTGGTTAAACGCTTGGCTTTTGAACCTGAGGTCCTGGGTATGAATCTCGGTGAAGACTTTGATTTAGAAATTCGGGATTTTTATGGCGCCCTTGAATCCACCCAGATCTAATAGGTACCTGATTTTAGTGAGGGAAAGTAAAGGTGGTTGGTCGTTGAGCTGGCCACATGACACCCTGTTCGTTAACCATTGACCAAAGAAACAGATGACCTTACCATCAGATGCCACATAGATTGCAAGGTCTGAAAGGAGAACTATTTATGCCTCCACACATCAATGACCACAGCTGATGTGTCCGAATGAACGGCTGCCCTACAGTCTAGGATGAGCGCAAGTTCTGCCTGGGTGTAGCACTATATGCTGCAAGCTGCCTGAGAGTCCTGATTTGTCCTCAGGTTTGATTTCGTTGTTGGCGTTGACGATTAAATTGTTATTCTTAGTGCTTGCTAATTTATGTAATTGTTACATTGACTTGCCTATTTAGATCACATATTGTAATCATTTAAGAAATGTTCAATCATCCCTTTTTCATATCAATGGATACGTTTCTATTAATTATAATCTATACAAACGAAATAATGTTGTCTTTATAATGATTTATTCCTTAGTATGTACATTGTAATTGCGATAGTTCTGACCTTACCTTTATTTTCAGATCATTGCTGAATGTTTAGGCTACTTTGTTGTCGGCTGGACATTAATCACATACAGCTTGTTGAACCTACTTAAGAAATATCTGCAAACCGTGGCCCGGCATTTAAACAGCTCTATCTGGGCTGTCCCTCATTGGAGATGTCTATCCCTCTGGCCTTGGTTGGTGGGCTTGTGCGTGATTGTACCAGTGGTTCTCAGGTCAACATCAGACGATGATTTCCCTCATGTGGATGAAGTGATGTGTATCGCCTACTTGCCTGAAACAATAGCTATTGCGTTTTCCTGTGTCGCTCTTCACCTGCCTTGCTACCTGAGCTTGGCTCAGTTCGTGACCATACTTGCATGTCAGTGCCGGAGATGCCATCGCGTTGAGCCCAAGCCTTTCGCTGAAGGCCAAATCTACTCAGAGGTTGTCCTACAGGAAGAAATGAATATTCTCGAACATTCGGCGCCCGTTGTCACGTACATCGTCTGCCTACTTCCTTTTCTCGTGTGTACGCTTGCTTGGTTTATCAGCGGATGGACGGGCCAGGTGTCAGTCTCGGTCACTGTCACAGCGTTCACCTTGTCCAGGTCGCTCTTGCAACCATTAACCTGGTTGACTTGTGTGGATTTGAGAGATGAGATTCTGCGAATACTCCGCCTCTTGAGCGCCATTGTTTCCAGACTTCCCAGGCAACGAGAGACCTCCACGATAACATCTGTAGAATACAATGCAATGGTAGAATCTCAGATCCTCTCGGAGCTTTGAAGTCTAAGCTTTTAAAAAGACAACAGACAGACGTAGCAGTTCTACACTTCAGCTTTTAATACTGCACAATGTGATCGTGAAGCCGTAAAAACAAAAGCTTTTCATATCTCTGAAGTATTCAAACAAGTTTCGATAAGTTTACTTTAATAAAAAAAAAACTAGTCTTGTTTTGAGAGTGATTGTCAATAGTGTGAATTGCTCTTAAAATTAAAATATTGACTCTGTATATCACGTGACCTATTGCGAAATATATCGAAATAAATTGGAGCCATTGATCTCAAGTAAATCTTACTATTTCCTAACTGTAGGCTCTACGTTGCCAGTCTGGTGGGTGTGGCCGAGAGCCATCGTTACAGAAGGACGCAACACTGAGCTGCTACATCGCAGCCTGTGGGTAGTTTAGATCAATAGCTTATTGCCACGCCACAGTTCGTGACGTCAAACCTATGACGTAGAAACGAGCTATGGATGTAAACTGCTCACTGGTTGCGACGTCGCAAGTCAGTAATGAGGCCCATTTTATTGGTTCCGGTTTAACACAGAAGAATCCATTCAAGACACCTGAAGACTGGTTTCAAATTCTTCAATTTTGTATTAGAACTAAAGACAAGAGCATGGCAAATAAAATAACATACATCAAAATACAGTTTTAACTTTGATATGAAGAATAAGACTCACATAATAAGTAATAAGACCTGGTTATAAGCACAACATATAGACTAAATATAAAGTAACTCAAGATTATGAAATTTAAACTAACATCTATTTTAAGGGAAATCTGGAACATATAAACATAACAATATTATTAAGAAATAATACTAAAAAAATCAATTAGTTATTCCAGATCTAGACATGTGATGAAAAGTGTTGCGTTGTTTTGCTTTAAGGGGTTACTGAAGTGTGAAAAAGTCAATTTTGGGTAAAAAAATCTCCCACCTCATTGAATTAGTTTAAGTTCTTTTTTCTATTTTTATTATTGTATTTTATTTGTGTGCGTAACACAACATTGATCTTAATGTCCAACCTTATTTGGTCTGCGGGCCATTCCAATTTCCAACACTCGTGTCGCGGGCCATATCAATGAAAGGTACAAAAATGAAATGACTTTGTCCTGAAACTATTTGATTAGAAATCCATAGATCTAGTACTTACACTGATTGATTGTTATTAGATGTTTTTTTTAAGCATCAGAAAATGGCTTCATGTCTCTACTTGAAATGTTAGTTGCATTATACCACCGATTCATTTTCTTGTCTCTATTTTTGGTAAATATTTCCATCGGTCCTGCAATTCTAGGCGTAGTTTAACCATTTTTTTTTTGTTATTCGAGGCTCAACCAAGAATGCCATTATATTTGTTGTTAATGCAGTTTATATGTTGTTTTTTTTATTAAACAGCCACACTATCTTTACAAAACAAAAAACTACAGATCCGTTCAATTTTCCTGGTAGATAAAAAATAAATACATAAGTCCCATTTCATTAACGCACAAATATGTCAGATCTAAATGGCTCTGTCACAATACATCAGAGAAAAAGTCAGGGCCCTAACGTAGGTAAAATACATTTCTCAACCTTTTTTTTTCATGAGGATGTGGGATTTTCTACTCTTGTTGCCGATATTTCGGCGGGCCGATTGGAACCCCGTTGCGTGCCGGATCTGGCCCGCGGGTCGTATTTTGGGCATCACTGTTGTACAGTATTCAATTTCAATCATAACGATTAGTAGGCTTATTTTATGTCTGCTGTTGATGTATTTGGTATGAGGCGTATTTGGTTGACAGTCAAGTGACAGTATTGAAAAAAATGTAATTCAGGCTAAGGTTATCTCTCTTTATATGCAGTAGATACAACTATACTTAGTTGAGACTTGAGTGTTTCATCAATTACACTAACAGAATATAATTATTTTTTATTTATTGTTGTGATACTGGAAGATACAGCAGAATGGTTGTAACGGGCGATAGATACTGTTCCGCTCATTGTCTCCATGTCCATGCATTCCATGAGCGTCTCTCACTGCCGCCATTTGGTGCTGAGCTATAGAAGCTTTCACGATTGCCAACTTTATCAAAGCAGCTAGTGCATTTGGAGGAGGAGGTTAATAATCACTGAGGTTTTTAAATTTATTTTTAATTTGGAGGAATTGTGAACGGTTGTGTTATCCACAGGCGTGTATCGGCGATAAATAGACTGATCTTATTCTATTTGTATTACTATAAACCAATAATGGGGCCTCTGTGGACGAATTAGAAATAAAGAAATAACAACACTCTATATTGGTTGTTAAAACGGTAGATATGTAAATACATATTAGCAAAGAATGCGTAAACTGAAGGCTCTGTTTGCCTGCAGGACAGGATTGAAACTTGATAAAAGGTCGTAAGCTATTAGAGGTCCCTTGAAATGTTTTCCTTTGCTCTTGCTTTAAATAATTGAATTTATACCTGTAATTATTTTTTGGCCCTCAAGCTAGAGGGCTCCCTAAGCTATGGCTTTCGTTGCTTTTAGGGTAAATCCAGCCCTGTTTGTCTGTACCATACATTTGCAATGTCTCTGCAGTCTAAACCTACTGACTTTATCTTTTAAAATGCCTTCATTTTAATATCCAGAGTCAATATTTGACAGTTTGCGCCGCTGACTATAACAAACTAATAGATTTAAGTCCACCAAGGGTTGTGAAGTCAAAACAAATAGAATAAGTCTACCAAGATTGGCGAGTCAATCGATAGGAACAGAGTACAGTCCCTTTTAGTCTATATTTAGCAACGTCAAGTAGTGCCATTCAATTAAAAGCCATGGAATCGATACATTCTTTATCAGGCCAACACCAATCAATGATTGTAATGGCTTTAAATGAGAACACAAAAGAATCGGAATTGTTTTATTCATACCCTGGCTATGAAACAGTAGCAATTATACTGACAAGCTTAATCAACAATATCGCTGACTGATTGATATCGAGTTTTTATATAGAAGTACCGTGTTCTTGAAGTCTGGCACATGATATAGATTTGTTAATGATTTTTAAAACAATAATTCTTATCTATGTAGTCTATAACGGAATCTTTTGTCTATCTTAAAGTGTGTAGTCCCTAGCTAAATCCTTGGCTCTCTCTTGTGTGCTTGCTATATCAGACTATTTTTTACATATAACGAATTATTTTGTTTATCTCAACGTGAAGGAGAGCTACATTCGGTTATTTTATTATGCTAACAGAGGCGAATTGAGCGAAACGTGCTCCCGGGGGGGGGGGGGGCAAGGTACATTATTTGAGAACCTCCCCATTTTCCATGAACATCAAATAGAAATATAGGTTGTGTGTGGCGCCCCCCCCCCCCTTCGTGCCCCCCTAACCCCACCCCATTTACTACGCCTCTGTATGCTACCTAAGTCAGTATCAAAAAACACAATGGTCATTGAGGATTTTGTAAATGCGCTTAGACTTAGACTTAGGTCCTCCCACGCCGTTCCGCGCATTGGGCGGCAAGCTGTCTCCACAAAGATCTGTCACTGGCAATGTTTGAAGCCTCCTCCCACCTGGTATCCACTGTTCTGAGGTCCTCCATGAAGTTGTGTCGCCAAGTAATACGAGGGCGTCCCTGTTTGCACTTTCCTTGTTTTGGCTTCCATGTTATCGCAACTCTTGGTGTGCGTAATTCATTTTGACGTAGAACATGTCCCGCAAACCTCATGCGACGCTCAGTCACAACCTCACCAAGTGTTCGACTCCCAGTTCGGCATAGGATTTCCTTGTTTGAGACCCGATCTGTGTAACTGACTCCCAAAATCCGTCTCAGCCATCTCTGTTGAGCCACATTTAGTCTTTTCTCAATTTTGACAGATGACTTCCACGTCTCACATGCATATGTAGCAGTTGGAATGACGATTGTGTTGAGAAGGTGTATTTTTGTCTCGAGTCCAATGGCTTGGCTAGTCCAAATAGGCTGCAGCCTTTGGAAAATGCTCCCTGCCTTTCCTATTCGGCACTCTACATCGTGGTAAGCATCTCCATCATTTGTTATGATGCTGCCAAGGTACGTGAACTTGTCCAGCTCTTCAAGCTTTGACTCGCCAAGTCTGACAGGGACACCCTTTGCCTTATATCCCACTCGCATAATTTTAGTCTTATCCAAGTTTATGCGGAGGCCAATTTTGGGTGCCTCTCTGTCTAGGCTCTCCGTCATTTCTTGAACGCATTTATTTGTAGCCCCGAGTAGTGCAACATCAATAGTAGACGTAGACGAGATCAGAAAAATGAAACACAGGATCGCAGCCTAGCGGAAGAAGCCTATAGGGAAGCAGATCTGAAAGTAAAGAGAAGTTGTCGGTGAGATAAACGGGACTGGATTGAGCAGAAGGGACAAGAGGCACAAGCAGCTGCAAGCAGAAATGACACAAAAACCCTCCATCGTATTGTCCGAGATCTCACTGGAGCAAAGAGTGGACATGGGGCACCGATAAAAGACAAGCAAGGCAAAACTTTGTTAACGAAAGAAGAACAGGATGCAAGATGGGTAGAGCACTTTAAAGAGACCCTTAACCAACTGTCGCCAGACCAAACTTACATATTCAAGGACCCCTCTCCAGACAATGATCTCAAGGTCAAGACAGACCCAATAACTGCTGAGGAGGTTACCATGGCCATTGCAGTGTTAAAGAATAACAAAGCACCAGGGCTAGACATGATATCAGCAGAAATGCTAAAATATGGGGGATAGTGCATTGTTAACAGAATGACAGATCTTTTAAATCTCTGTTGGCGAACTTCAAAAGTCCCAGAGGACTGCAAAAGGGAGTGATTGTAAAGCTTCCAAAAAAGGGCAACTTGGCAGACTGCAACAACTGGAGGGGCATTACTCTCCTCTTTGTCCCGGGCAAAGTTTTCAGCACTGTTTTGTTGAGACGGCTTTAACAGTCTGTAGATGAAAGGCTCAGAGAAGAACAAGCAGGTTTCCGAAGAGGCAGATCATGTACAGAGCAGATTTTCGTTCTACGAAATATCATAGAACAAATTCTTGAGTACCAACAACTGCTAACGATCAGTTTCGTGGACTTCAAAAAAGCGTTTGATAGTGTCCACCGAGAATCACTATGGAAAATAGTTAGAGAATACGGTATCCCAGAAAAATTCGTCCAGATCCTACGACACCTTTACAGTCAATCTAGTTGCTGCATTAAAACAGAAGAGGGAACAACAGAGTTTTTTTACAATCGAGACAGGTGTGAGAGGGGTGCATCTTATCTCCCTTCCTTTTCCTCCTAGCCATCGACTACATAATGAGGAGAGCAATGAACCAGACTGCCTTTGGTATTTCATGGCATGAACAGCTCCGATTGACGGACTTGGACTTTGCTGAAATGCGCTTATCCCCACAAATAAAATTTTGATCTTCATCGAAGACAAACAAACACATTAACTCTTGTCTTTTGGCAATCAAATCATTTAATAAAATTCAACTATCTGATATAAACTGTTCACATGCAAATTATGAGTGTGTCTGGTGTAAATGTATATTTTGGTTTTCTATAGTTTTAATGTTTTGCTTGGTGTAATGCACAAACTGTAAGACAAATTTCCTAATGGATAATAAAGATTATTATTATTATGTTAGAAAAGAACGAGTATTCATTCTCTGACGCTGCCAGGGGTCGAGTTTCGTTAAAGGGAAACAAAATTCATAATAGTCCCTTTATCAGTTTCCTCTGAGGAATTTTCTGGTGATGTGGTAGGTCTGCAGCAGTACCGCCCTCTGACAGGCAACGAGAATTTTCCTATGAATGTGAAGGGCCCTGAAGGTATACATTAGGTCAGTAGTTGATATAACAATGGGGTATATTGTTGTTTTAGACAATTTCCATAAACGTTTAATCTCCAAGCCTAAGTTCTCAGATTTTCTTTATTTTTTCTACTCCCTACCCTAAATCATGAGATAGTGGTACGGCGATGTCAATAATGGTAGCGGCTTTTTATTATTATTATTATTATTAATATTATTTATATATATATAATTCTCTTCTTCCCTAAACAGTTTGGACGAGCAAGAAGTAAAGGAAAGATCACTATCATATTTCTGCGGATATAGTAACCCCACGAAAAAACAAGTGGGGGGGGGGGGGGGGGAAGAACAAGTGGGTATTCACACGTCGCTACGGATGGCTGCGCGCTGGACTGTCAAACCCTGCCCGCTCCATTCCCCTTCGTCCTGCGGGAGGTTTGGAATAAGAAGTAAACTATCCTCAACTCTGAAGGAACATCCGAAACATGTAAAACATTTTACAAACAAACATTTTACAAACACTAAATAGCAGCGCCGGACTAAACCATTGTGACCAAGAAGTCATGGAAAGACAACAAGTAATCTACTATGTATATTCACACGTCACTAAATAGCAGGGCCGGACTTAAGCATTGTGGAGCCCTATTCGAAACGGATTTCGCGGGGCCAAGTTTGGGTAAGGAAGCGGAAAATTAGTGAAATTTAAGTGTTTGTATTAGAAAATAAATTCGTCTATGCATTTTATGTATTCTTTACTACGTACAGAATTACTTTACGAGCCTTGCATGTAGCAAAGTCATACAGTATATCCTAATAATTCTATTTCCTACATAGATCACGTTCAATAGCAAGAATTACCAAATGTTTCAATCTATCTTTGAGAATTGTTTAACTAAATTAATTTTCCATTAGTTTGAGGCGCGAGAGGCTTCTTTCACCAGATCACACTATAACGGCTAATGCATAATGCCGTTTTTATTTATCGTGCGTAGGATTGGCATTTTCCATATTGAATGACACCAAAATGACAATTTTTATCTATATATTTCCGTATATTTTAAGGATTTTTTCGTATATTTTGTAATTTCGGGATATTTCCTGGAGCTCCTGGTAAATCGACAGGAGGGCGCGGAAAATCTGTTTTAAGTTATAAAATGGTTTATTTTTATAATTTATACACCTTGAATTAGCACGGGTCCTATGAAACTGCGGGGCCCAATGCGGTCGCATAGGTTGCAGTGGCATAAGGCCGGCCCTGCAAAATTCTACGCCGCCGGTCGACTAGTTAAAATAATAATAAAAGTAATAAAAAACTATGCCCATTCTCAAGAAATGGAAAATAATTTTTTTTTTCAATAACTAGTAAAAAAACACTTTGCTCCTTACAGCTGATTAGTTCATCCAACATTCCTCTATGTTGTTTGTCAATATTAGTCTGGCCGGTTCACCTGAACGTCGAATAGATTAAGAACATTGTCACTGGCGTAAAATTTCATTGGTACTAATGTCGTGTTTAGACACACATGTGCAACAATTTAAACACAAAAATTCATACTAAAAATGTTTTCTCTCAAAAGTACAGAGATTGCAAGGCCTCAGATCCCCTCATCAATGCTACGCACTGGCGTAGCAAACATAGCGCGAAGGGGATCAATGCAGACGGTCTGAAGATCATTAACGGACCGAACATAAAGAATTTAAATACTTCTGATCTTTACATAATTAACTTACAGTCGTGGAGTATTCGATAGTGTATGTAGACCTTGTTTCCATAGGGGGAAAATATATTAAAGAACGGTAACTCTTTGTCACTGCAGCGTTTTCACTAAATACTAATGGCTTAGATTTTAAATAATAATAATAATAATAATGTAAAAAGTCATTATTTGAAAGTACTCTACTTGATAACAGAATAGTCTGTTTTCATTTATTTGCTATATGTTTGATTAACATTTCGGCTTATGTTAGCGTATTGTTAACCATAAATAATTTGAATGAATTGGCAGAAAACTTTAAGTTCTTATTTACAAGTATCCTAGTGAATGTAGCATTCAAATGTTTAAAAAAGAATGCAATGAAAGTATTCGAACCAATTTGTAACTCTAATGACTATATCTAAAATTGAGGTATCATGAGTACATCAACGCTACAACACTGATCAAACAAAAACAATAGTGTTCAATATTACACTCGCGCTAATGGTGAGTAAGTAATAATGTCAACATTTCTACCGAAAATGTACGCGATCGTGTCTGTAATACTTTGTAGTGAAGAAGGGTTAGATCTGTCAATGTATATGTGAAGCTTGAGAGAAACAGCTCGAGAATGAAGACTCTATGTGCAATCCACCTATAGCCTGAAATGGGCATCGATTTCTTGTAATTGGATGATAATTTGTCTATTTTTGGTTTACTCTGTTCACTATTTTTTTTTATTCATATCTTCCGGATAGCAAGGAAGCTTTCATTGCTTATTCATTGAATTATTTAGTATGAATCTGAATCTAACTAATCTCTTGATTTGAAACCACTTAGATCTAGAGCCAACATTAATTCTGAAAGACTATCGCATACTTGAAAGGACTATCGCATTTGGGAATTTCCGAATAAAAGGAATTATTGTTTCAAATTAATTAAATCATTTAATGTTTAGGAAAATTTTACACATCATCTTCTAAGTTTAGATTCAAAGGCCTCTCATTGGTATTATTCAATTAGAATAACATGGTGTAGTCCGCAGTAGTGTACCGATAACTGAGTTGTTTATTGAAAGATTATCTAATCTTTGCTTATATATTTTAAGCAAATGTAATATGCCCATCAACTAGATTTTAGACCTATAAGTAGATCTAGATCTATATCTAGACTAGATCTTAAGAGTTGTAAAGCAGAAGTCCAGATATAGTTCTAGATCTAGTTGTCCATATAATAAAAGTACCAATAAAAAATTGCACAAGTTTGTATTTCCTACTATCGTTCCTGCAGCTGACGGTAGTAAATTCATGGGTTTGATACCCGGTTTGAGCTTAACATTTAAAAAATTATTTTTTTTTAAATTATATTATATTTGAAGGTGTATCATGGTGGTATTGTCTATTAAAAATGTATTTAAAAAAAATGTTTTTCTTGTTTGTCTTAGTACTCAAATAACACATTTTGAGGTAAACACAAGATTGTCTTGTCTATAAGGCCTTCTTGTGAATTAATGTCACTTAAAAAAAATAGAACTTAATTCTCTCTTTTATGGAAATGACAGATCGGTGTTTAGCGAATTACTCATTAAAACATTTTCCTTGTTATGCTTCTTAAATTACACAAATTTGAATCGAACACAAATGTTTATCAAGTAAAAGCATTGACTGGTAGGACTTACAAAGTGTACTTTGTATGTCATATAGAAGTCAGCTGTAAGCTTAGATCAGTGGTTCCTAAACGTTTTTGTCTCGTAGACCCCTTACCATGTTTTTCAGTTTTCGGTAGACCCCTGCTTAGCTAATTAGGCATTTCTCAAAATGTATCAACTTCATATGTGTTCGTTTTTCCAACTGAAATCTTAGTCGTGCATACTTTTACATTTACATTTAAAAGGAAGCGAAATCAAATTTAGTATTTAGAACATGAATTTACCAAACAAAAACTATACGCCTATATGTAAGCTGCCTGGTGGGCTGATTTCATTTTGGATTCGGCCATGTTTCACAAAAACACAAGTAAGATATTTAAATACAATGCTAACAGTTACAAATTTTAAAATTCACTGTAATATCAGGGTTAAAATTCAAAAGATTAACTAAAGTACAAATCATATGTGGGTATGAGTTGATTCCATTAATAAGAAATAAAATGTATGACTCGTCCTGCTTAGATAGTAGACCCCAGTTTACATCTCATAGACCCCCAATTCATGTTTTTACTCTTGTAGACCCCTTGAAAGTCGTCGTAGACACCTGGGGGTCTATATTTGGGAATAATTTGGGAATCACTGGCTTAGATGAGCAGTGTCGTGTGCACTTGAAGATTTCTGTGTTTTTATGTCTAGGAAGTAGTTTGTATTGGGCGCGTTTTGTTGTCAAGAATATTGTGAGTGTTTACAAGACGCTTAGTTCCCGTATTGTTCTTGTAGCGGAGAGAGAGCTTTCTAGCTGTAGAATCTGGTTTCCCTAGAGTTTCACTGTTTCTCCGTTTTAACGGGTGTTGAACTTGGGGCCATGAAGGAGATGGTAGTTTGAGATCGCCCCTGGAGCCGTGACTGATTCTTGTATTGTAGTATTTGAAGCTACCGAGCCATATGGCCGGAATTAAGTGTGCCTGCGTGAGGTATGTTCATTTATGTAATTAACAATGCATTATTTAATTACCCATGGTTTGAATATGTTCGGAATATTATTTATTTGTAATAAGATTAGTATTGAATATTGTTTTTATCCAACGATCGTTGACCATTTATTCACTGTTCAGTTATTATGTTACTTGGTTTGCTGTTGCTCTTTGGTTACTGCACTGGCTTGTTGAGGTGGGGAACCCGGTTAGTTATACCATCCCCTGGATAAACACGTAAAATCCAACTTGACAAGCAGCTAATATTTTTGTTCATATGTTAAAACAGAGTCGCCTATTGTCCCAATCTTTAATTAATTTATAATTAAACAAGTCTTTGAAAGAAACGCAGCGTATTTATCTTGAGCAACGCCATTTTAATATTCGATGTAGAATATTTTCCAAGTTCAATTCATTCTTAAATAAAGCGTTAATAATTAATCGATTAATGAAATTAAGGCGAGCGAAATCAAAAGAAGTATTCGCCAATGCCTTGTATAGGAATTAAGAAAAAAAGGAGGGTTGAGAGGGAGCTTGTAGGGGGTGGGGGAGTAAATCTGGGACTGCGCTGGGCTGTTATCACCTGAATGAACCTTTGAATGGTGTTGAACAGAGAGCCCAATGAAGTGCGAAGATCTACTACAGACCACGTCATACGTCAGCTGACTGAAACTGCTTTCCAGATCAGTCAAGGGCTGGAATTGAGTTTATGGGTTGTATTGCTAAGCTGATTTCTCAAGTTGATGTCTTTGTATCGAGTTCTCTGATCGACAATGTGTTTAATTCTGGATTAACACTTTATGAAGTCAATCTTGAAGTGTAAACATGGTAAGTTTCTAACTATTGGACTGATAACAAATGTTAGAAATGGCTACAAAAAAGCAATTTACAATTTTGCTCAAATCTCAATAGTAATTGTCTGTCTGGTAAAAAGTGTGTTCACGTTATTTCTCCCACATTCTCGGAACAAGCTGAAACTTCGCACAATTATTCATTGGCACAGACAAGACATGAATCAATAAATAACAATGTTCCGAAGACAGTTTGTGTGGAAACACAAACTCAAAATCGGCCCCCAATCAGGTAAAAAGGCAGGTTTCAATATTTTCAGAAAGAATATTAGAATGAAACTCTATCAAAGCAAAATGACAGAAAAGAATGGAAAAAGAAGGTTGACAGATTTTGTGTGGTGCCCCAAGGGTCCAGCAGACCAAGGAATAGGTGACAGTGAAGAAGAAGTTTGATGTGAACCTGGCCTAATTAATGTCATAGAACGATTATCTAATTGATCTAACTGTTATGTAAAGGGTCAATCTCTTATTCAAAGCTTGAGGAAAAAAACAACATTTCCTTACAGTAGACACTTTGAATGGTCTAAAATACCATTTTGTCGGATTTTCAATATCTTTTCTAGTTAAGAAGATCTAAACGGGGCGGATGGACGGACAGACAAACCAATAAAACTAAAAGCGTCTGTTACCCTTTCGGGAGCCCCTAAATAGAAATCTTTTTGACAATAAATTTCTGGTATTAATTATTATTCAATGCTGTAATAGCACTAGGAAAGAAGGAGCATTTTATACAAATTTGTCCTAGCATATGGAACAAGGAATGTGCCTTTATCTTTGTGTTTTTCGTTCTTTGTGTTTTTCTTTCTTTGTGTCTTTCTTTCTTTTTTTGTGTTTTTCTTTCTTTATGTTTTTCTTTCTTTATGTCTTTCTTTCTTTTTGTCTTTCTTTCTTTTTGTCATTCTTTTTTGTGTTTTACTATCTTTATGTTTTTCTTTCTTTATGTCTTTCTTTCATTTTGTCTTTCTTTCTTTTTGTCTTTCTTTTTTTTGTGTTTTTCTTTCTTTATGTCTTTCTTTCTTTTTGTCTTTCTTTCTTTTTTCTTTCTTTGTGTCTTTCTTTCTTTAGACATTCTTTCTTTTTGTCTTTCTTTTTTTTTTGTCTTTCTTTCTTTGTGTCTTTCTTTCTTTATGTCTTTCTTTCTTTGTGTCTTTCTTTCTTTATGTCTTTCTTTCTTTTTGTCTTTCTTTTTTTTATCTTTTTTGTGTTTTTCTTTCTTTATGTCTTTTTTCTTTATGTCTTTCTTTCTTTTTGTCTTTCTTTTTTTTATCTTTTTTGTGTTTTTCTTTCTTTGTGTCTTTTTTTCTTTATGTCTTTCTTTCTTTCTTTAAGTTTTTCTTTCTTTATGTTTTTCTTTCTTTATGTTTTTCTTTCTTTACGTCTTTCTTTCTTTGTGTCTTTCTTTCTTTATGTCTTTCTTTCTTTCTTTAAGTTTTTCTTTCTTTATGTTTTTCTTTCTTTATGTTTTTCTTTCTTTATGTCTTTCTTTCTTTTTGTCTTTCTTTCTTTTTGTTTTTCTTTCTTTTTGTCTTTCTTTTTTTTTGTCTTTCTTTCTCTTTGTCCTTCTTTTTTTTTTCTTTCTTTTGTCTTTTTTTCTTTTGACTTTTTTTTTCTTTTTGTTTTTGTTGCTTTGTCTTTCTTTCTTTTTGTCTTTCTTTTTGTCCTTCTTTCTTTTGTCTTTCTTTCTTTTGTGTTTTGTCTTTCTTTCTTTTTTCTTTTTTTCTTTATTTCTTTCTTTTTTCTTTCTTTCTTTTTTTTATGTGTTTTTCTTTTTTTGTGTCTTTCTTTCTTTGTGTCTTTCTTTCTTTGTGTCTTTCTTTCTGTCTTTTTTGTGTTTTTCTTTCTTTATGTCTTTTTCTTCTTTGTGCCTTTCTTTCTTTATGTCTTTCTTTCTTTATGTCTTTCTTTGAGTTTTTTGTGTTTTTCTTTCTTTGTGTCTTTCTTTCTTTATGTCTTTCTTTCTTTCTTTATGTTTTTCTTTCTTTATGTTTTTCTTTCTTTATGTTTTTCTTTCTTTATGTCTTTCTTTCTTTTTGTCTTTCTTTCTTTTTGTTTTTCTTTCTCTTTTTTTTTTCTTTAATTTGTCTTTTTTTCTTTTGTCTTCCTTTCTTTTTGTCTTTTTTTCTTTTTGTCCTTTTTTTTTCTTTCTTTTGTCTTTTTTTCTTTTGACTTTTTTTCTTTTTGGTTTTGTTTCTTTGTCTTCTTTATTTTTGTCTTTCTTTCTTTTTGTTTTTGTTTCTTTGTCTTTCTTTCTTTTTGTCTTTCTTTCTTTTGTCTTTCTTTCTTTTGTCTTTTGTCTTTCTTTCTCTTGTCTTTTTTTCTTTTTTTCTTTCTTTTGTCTTTTTTTCTTTTGTCTTTTTTCTTTTTGTTTTTGTTTCTTTGTCTTTCTTTCTTTGTGTCTTTCTTTCTTTATGTCTTTCTTTCTTTCTTTAGGTTTTTTATTCTTTATGTTTTTCTTTCTTTATGTTTTTCTTTCTTTATGTCTTTCTTTCTTTTTGTCTTTCTTTCTTTTTGTTTTTCTTTCTCTTTGTCTTTCTTTCTTTTGTCTTTTTTTCTTTTGTCTTCCTTTCTTTTTGTCTTTTTTTCTTTTTGTCCTTTTTGTCTTTCTTTCTTTTTGTCTTTCTTTCTTTTTGTCTTTCTTTCTTTTTGTCTTTCTTTCTTTTTGTCTTTTATTCTTTTTGTCTTTCTTTCTTTTAGTCTTTTATTCTTTTTGTCTTTCTTTCTTTTTGTCTTTCTTTCTTTTTGTGTTTCTTTCTTTGTGTTTCATTCTTTTTGTCTTTCTATCTTTTTGTGTTTCTTTCTTTTGTCTTTATTTCTTTTTGTTTATCTTTTGTCTTTCTTTCTTTTTGTCTTTCTTTCTTTATCCCTACCCAGAATGGGCCCATCTCGATCCGTTTTGCATAGGGCCCCACAATTTTTAGGGCCGTCCCTGGTGGAGGGAAGAAACTAGTTGGAACTGTCTGTGACAATCTTTGAACCGAAATTGACAGGCTCTATCTCGTTTAGGGTCATTACATAAAAACTGGATAGAACCTTCTCTAAAACAGAGGTCTTCATACCCATTAAAACTGCTCGATGAGTCTACAATTGAAGGCAGCCTACATCTGTAGTCAGTATTATATTATACGCCTACGTGTCCAAAGGGTAAATCAAACGTTTATCGTTTAAAGTAAAATAAAATAAAAATCTTTTGGATAGTTTACTCCATGTATATCAGTATTTTCTTATTCCCAAGCATCAATATCGATGACAGGCTGTACCTAGTTCAGACACTTCTTCCTATATGTACATACATCTAGTAGAATAGATCACAATCTTCTACTCTTCTTCTGTATAAGAATGAAATGTACAGGTCGCTCAACTTGTTAGTAACTTGAGACACCAAGACCTACTGGAAGTAATAGCCTTGACATTTGGACATTGATTTACACCGTTATACCAGTCGACATTGTATGGCCACGCTTTCCCCTCCCCGTCAACCACTGAGTCGAGCTGTTCATGTTATCCGAATGGCTTTTGGTGTTGTAATGTTAATGCCAACCCCACATGTAGCACATTAGAGATTAAGTTTATGCAAATTAAATCCAGTTACGGAGCAGTTCGTTGTACAAATCTTTGTATCTCCAACAAGCTCGCATGCAGAATTGAACGCTCTTTGATACACAATATATGGGCCTACAAGAAGAAATGTAAATTAGGGGCTTGGGACAAAACTGTCTTTTCACTCATGAATAAGGAACAAGTTTGGGAAATGTTTCAAGTGTACGCGGTAAGGTCATAGGTTGAAATACGAATGAACTTCTATCCTAATTATATATATATATATATATATATATATATATATATATATATATATATATATAGGCTTACCAGATTACCGCTATGCTTATTGGGGTTTTGACCGATTTTGATTTCATTAAAGTCAGCATTTTCAAAGGACGTATCTCAATGCCAGATCAGGTGACATTAGATTAAGGACTATCAGATATTGTCAGACGTCAGATAAATGGCAGATCAGATGACGTTAGATAAAGGACAATCAGATAATTTCAGACGTCAGATAAATGACAGATCTGATGACGTTAGTTAAGGGACAATCCGATAATGTCAGACGTCAGATAAATGCCAGATCAGGTGACATTAAATAAAAGACAATCCGATAATGTCAGGCGTCAGATAAATGGCAGATCTGATGACGTTAGTTAAGGGACAGATAAAAAGATGCTTGATTATTTGCCCTGTAAAATATGCTTTAAAGTGGTTAAATTAAATCTAACGTGGTTTGATTTCTATTCCGATGATATATTTTAGATCTATATTCTTAGTATTGACCACCTACGGATAACTTCAGTGTTTTACTAGTGATAATTGCTATTGACAAGACTTCATGACTAAATAACCTAAACAGCATAAATCATCAAATGGTTTATATTCATATACATTAAAAGTCATTTCCCTTATCATTGCTATAGAAAGAATCAACGATAATTTTTTTTTAAAAATTGGTAAGAATTCGACTTTTTACAAAATATTTAACTTAACATCCACGAAGACGAATCTCTATCTTTTGTTCTGATTTTTTTCGACCTAATAGAACTATGTGAGATAGGACAGTATAGCGGTTAGAGTGGACTGTAGCCATGATAGCGCTACCTGTTAGATATAACAGGATAGTGGTGTATCGGTTAGAGTGGTCTGTAGCCATGATAGTGCTACCTGTTAGATATAACAGGATAGTGGTGTATCGGTTAGAGTGGTCTGTAGCCATGATAGTGCTACCTGTTAGATATAACAGGATAGTGGTGTATCGGTTAGGGGAGGACTGTAGACTATTAGATATGCCGGAGCCTAGATATGGCTCTCTGTTAAACCTGAGCCTTGTTAAGGTTGTCTGTTAGATTAGGACACAGCCATCATTAAGCTGTCTATTAAGCCACAACCATGTATGTTAGGACCGAAGACAGGATAAGGCTGTATAGATCACTTTTTGGCAAATAATTTATAATGATCTTATCCAAGTTTTAAATGAAAGACCACTTAAATGTGATGGCTTCAATCCTACTCTAGGTAATTATGTGACATGTACTCTAAGACCACGTGACCTGTAGCCACTTCCGTTCTGCTTTGAGCATGCTATCTCTCGTGTGTAGCCAATGGAAATGTTGGGGGGGGGGGGGGGGGGCTGAAACTCGAGACGTTCATTTTGCGCCTTTAGAGTCAGGCAAGAGTTAGTCGTGTGATCATCTACTTGGGGGATCATTTGGGATCTTATGTTCTACATCGTTCTAATCACACACACACACACACAAGAAGGCAGCACACTGTCACACCTGGGTCAGGCAAACGAACGGCGCAGGAACTGTTATGTACTTTGACTTAATTGCCGTTCACTTGGCACACAGTGACACTAGAAAGTACAATACCGAGCTGAATTGTTTCTAAGCTGTTCAGTTCTTGTTTGCTGGTATACGTGTTGTTTCTGTGTTAATGTTTATATTTGTAGCTGAGTCTTTAATGTCACCAAACTACCAAATAAAACAGAACATTAATTAAATATTACCATTGCGATTTCATTAATTCTAAGCTAGTCAGATCTTGAACAGTCTTTTATTTTCATTTGTATGCGTGTCATTTCCGGGTTAATGTTTCTACCATTAGTTGGATTTTAGTGTCACCAAACTATCGATCTTACGTTCCCACACATTTTTTCGAGTGCTGATAGCGACGTTCTTTTATTCAAGTGTATAGACTAGACATGAGCGTGTGTTCATCTGGTCCAACGACAGCACTGTTTCATCTAGAAAAAATGTTTATTTTACTTCTTTTAAAAAATACAAAATATGAATATTTGAAGGTTTTAAAATACCTTTATTTAACAAGTTTAGACATTGTATCAAATGACAACATCAAACTATTAATGAGCGTATCTTTTTCTAAATTGATTCTTAAAAGACATCTTCTCGAATCCAGAAAGTCCATTGGTGTCATTTGCTGAAGTAGGAAAATATTTTATTTGTATTCTATTTTTAATTTAAATAGAGTAGATTGGTCGGCTACTTATTATTAGGTTTGGCTTTAATTAAAATATTATAGATGCAAGTTTCTATAGATTTACTATAACAATGTTTAAACAGTGAAGACACTTGAATTATTTGTCATGAAAATCTACTTCCTGTTTCAGGCAACAGACGTGCTGGAGAGGTTTATCAAAAAGAGCCAAAGAAATAAACTCTGGGCGCATGCGCGAAACAAAACAACCGAGAAACAGCTGAAGGGGAGATTACAACATTTGCAGGAGGAGTATGACCGAGAGTACAGACACTACATTAGGAAGAGAAACAGGTAAAACTGTACATTGATGTCCCCTAAGAAAAGTATAGCAACCCGAAATTAGACACTTTAGCCGTACTAGAAGTACGATTTACTATTTGATTCTCTAGGGCAGTGTTTCCCGAACTGTTTTCCGCGGAACCACAGTCTTCTGAAACGCCTAGATACTTGTTCCTCGAACTACTGGAATGATTAACTAGTAGGCCACCACGTAAATTAATCTCTCTAAAAAAATAAGCATATTGTTCCGCTAAATACACGGAATGTGCGAAGTGTTCCGTTAAAAGGAAAAAGGTTTGGGAACCACTGGCCTATGGAATGAGCTCTGCACCTTCAACTGTGCCGGCATCGCCTCTATTCAGTTTCAACCTTGAAATAGAAAATGTCCGTATTTAAAGCTAAGTTTTCAATAAAAACTTTTAAGGACAGAGATTTGCCAGTAATGTAGATAGTTAGCAAGCGCTAGTAGACATGGTGAGCACATATTAATAGTTAAAAGACTCAAACATAGGCTAAACTGTTAAACCTAGATGAATGGTTCATGTCACGACATAAGACAGAGATGTTTTACAATTGTTTCTTTTATTTTCCTTCACAGAATTTATCGTGATCTTATTGATTTGAGGAGTCTTAATGAAACCAAGCAGAATGAAGATGTGGAAAAGTTAGTACTTCACAGTTCTGCCCTAGCTACTGTTACAGCAATACCAAAAGCTGACCTTTCACCTCTTGTCCAAGACTCCCAAAGCATACAGACAATAAACTCGATCAACAAAGTTCCTAGAAGTCGTTCCTCTGATAACTTGCTACCGATCAGTACTTTGACATCAACAAAAGCTAGAACCGATAAAGAATCCGAATCGCATGAAACGAAACTAAGGTTTAACGTTACAAACTTTAAGGCCATTGGACAGCAGACATCGCGAAGTGACTCCTCCCTTGTCTTAAATCAGAGTGACTCTGCTCTATTAGTCTTGGGCAGCGACAACAAGCAATCAATGGCGGCTAATGATTGCATCCACGTGACATTCGAAGAAGCGGAAAGAGTCAAAAGACTGACAGTGGACTTGGACACTGCTTGTAGGTACAAGGAGGGTTCTAAAACTGGCGTCTCGTGCCTTTACTTCCCTTGTCACATTCCCAGAACGTATCACACCATAGGCTACAGACGGGATGATCTCATTCCAAGGACTAGCGATATTACGAACAGAGACTTTGATCCTTTATCTGATGAGCGTCCTGCACACCCCAAGGACAGCACAAGGAGTTCTAATTCGATCATAGAAGACATTACTACTTACGTACCTTCCAAAAATGAGATTCCAAAATGGAGCAATAGGAAATCTAAGGGAACAGTCAAACTGAATCAATCTATCAACGGACCTATGTTTTCACCCAAACCTCTTGACCCTGTATTGGAACAGATCCGAACTGGTGCCGTAGAGGAAATAGGAGAAACTCCTTCCATGACGAGAAAAACAGTCCGAGCCAAAATTCGAGGGTTGAAGCAGCTAGTAGTAGAAATGAGGTTCAGAAATGATAAGACCAAACCTCCAGACTGGGCAGTGAACTATGGCACTCGACTGCCCACCAGATTTCTATTCAATCCTGCCTTCCCAGTCTAGAAGAAAAATAAAATTTTGCAGTTTATTTTATGTCTTTATTTATAAAATCAAAAAGTTTTTTTTACCTTTTTATGAGAAACTAAAATAAAATTTGTTATTGAATAAAACGTTGACGGCTGTAGAACTGTGATTTAAAATCTCTTCAAGCCTCTAAAATATATATAATGTATTCATCCTGCAGTACAGTGTTTCAGAAAACGTAGAGCTAACCTCCATATTTGTACATCTCAAAATGAAACTAGAGAACCTAGGAACCTAGTTACTTCATTTGTTGAAATAAAATTAAAAAAAAAAACTCTTCAGGATGTCACAATAAGTTAGTCTAGAGCAAATGTGTCAATACATAGAGCCAATCCAATTATGTATGGTGTCTTATTCATGTATTCAAATTGTAGGGGCATTAACTCCAGACCATGTTAGTTCAAGTCAAACCAGCGTACATCGTGTTCCTTGTGTGACATGTTGGGTTGTTCAGCTGTATTTAGATTGCTGTCGCTTAGAGAATGCTGCCTTTGAACTTTCTGGCTTCTATTCTGAGGCGTTAAATGATTTAGAAATCCCAGAAAGTTATTTTCGTACCCAAGATTTCCCTGTTGGCTCGTCGATACAATGTAGACATGTTGATAACTGGAACCTGGGCCGCCATATTCTAGGACAGTTTCTCCATCGAAGTACGGAATAAGGTCGACGTTCACGAGAAAACCTGAACCAGATATGGATGTATCCGAAGTGAAGTGAAACTCCACCATTTTAAAAGCCAGGATCAGGACCTTCAGCGTTTTGCCGTGTAGCCAGTTTCCGCAAAACGTTTGCCCCGCGATCTTGAGGTTGTCGTAGTCACAGTGCTCCTGAAACTCTACGTCAAAACGCCCAAACTGCAGGACAAGTACGTACGACTCCACTTGGTGGTTGATCAAGAGGTAGCAGTCAAGGTCATGGCCGTAGCTTGCTGCAGGCGTCAGCGCAGGGCTCGTGATGATGAAATGTCTGTCTGAACTTGGAATGAACTGGTCCTGACACATGACGTAGGTTGTTGGAAAACACTCAGACGCGCTGACAACATTCTTAATGTCAAAATGTTGCCGCAGCATCAACAAAAGAAAGAAAAACATTAGCGGTCCAGCTGGCATGATAAGATTTATGGAGAACACTTTATCACTGACAGGATGTTAGGGGTTAATTTCAAAAGCCGACCATTAGTGTCAACTGAACGGTAATTGTTAATATTCACACCAATATAATGCGTTGTTTTAATAAATTAAGTATCGGGTGAAAAATAATAAAAAAAAAACGCTCACTTGAATATTTTGAATAAAAATACCAGAAGATATTGTCATGTCAACGGAACAAGTAAGATGTATGTTTTGATTTCACAACCGACATATTTATACCAAATTACAAAAGTGAAATTAAAAAAAAAACGAGACAAAATATTGAGTTAGCAAAAGTTTCAAATACATTAAGACCTGGGATAATGCTTTGAGGCCTTTATTTGTTTAATAAACTTCATCATAAGGGGGTTTTAACGTATCCATTCCCACAGCATCGATCACATTTCGTTGCCAATTATCTTTTATTGATTCTTTTTATTAGCTTTGTTTGATTTGTAATAAAGATACGGCCAGGAAATGTGTGATAATATTTTTGAGTTTGAGTCATTGGGGAGTTTGTGTACATTGTCCAGGACAGGTATTTGGAAAGAAATTCTTGCCTTTACAACAATAAATATTTACGATATTTACTCTTTCTCTCTCTCTCTCTCTCTCTCTCTCAATATCTATCTATCTATCTATCTATCTATCTATCTATCTATCTATCTATCTATCTATTTATCTATCTATCTGTCTATCTATCTATCTATCTGTCTGTCTGTCTATCTATCTATCTATCTATCCATCTATCTGTCTGTCTGTCTATCTATCTATCTATCTATCTATCTATCTATCTATCTATCTATCTATCTATCTATCTGTCTGTCTATCTATCTATCTATCTATCTATCTATCTATCTATCTATCTATCTATCTATCTGTCTGTCTATCTATCTATCTATCTATCTATCTATCTATCTGTCTATCTATCTATCTATCTATCTATCTATCCATCTATCTGTCTGTCTATCTATCTATCTATCTATCTATCTATCTATCTATTTATCTATCTATCTATCTATCTATCTATCTATCTATCTATCTATCTGTCTGTCTATCTATCTATTATCTGTCTGTCTATCTATCTATCTGTCTGTCTATCTATCTATCTATCTATCTATCTATCTATCTATCTATCTATCTGTCTGTCTGTCTATCTATCTATCTATCTATCTATCTATCTATCTATCTATCTATCTGTCTGTCTGTCTGTCTATCTATCCATCTATCTGTCTGTCTATCTATCTATCTATCTATCTATCTATCTATCTATCTATCTATCTATCTATCTATCTATCTATCTATCGGTCTGTCTGTCTGTCTGTCTGTCTATCTATCTATCTATATATCTATCAATCTATCTTTCTAACGTATTGGAAAATTGTAAACATAAAGTGTGCTATTGTAAATGTGTTTCGTGTATGTGCGACGTCCTAAGCACGCCATGATATAGAGGTAGGTCTATTCGTGGCTATTTATTATGACATTGAACAGTTCACGTTCTTTAACTGAAGAGATATATAACTAGAGATTGTCAGCGGTTGGGCTAGTTCAAACAATACATATAGGTTGCACACATTTTGTTACATATTTACATGAGAAATTTGAAGCTCAGCAATCTGTTCTTTGTTTACAGCTCGATGTATTAAGATTAGGCTTACATTATCTCATCAATAAAACACAGTGATATTGAATTACATTCTAGAAAACTGATTTACAGAAATATGGATGACGAAACAAGAAAAGTGTAGATAAATAAAGAGTTGCATTGAAAGAGATATTGACTAGATAGACCAGTGTTTCCCAAACTGTGTTCCGCGGAACCCTAGTGTTGTTCCGCGATGCCTGAATAGATGTTCAACGAAATAGTGGAATAGTTAACCAGTAGGCCACTGCGTGAATTAATCTCCCTAAAAAATAAGCTAAGTGTTCCGCTAAATACTCATAATGTGCGAAGTGTTCTGTTACGGAAAAAATTTGGAAAACACTGAACTAGATAAACTCAAGTCTACCAAGGACGACATAATGTATGATCACCATTTGCTAACCAAGTAAAAAAATTATTTTGAGAACATACAGCACAACAAATGTCCATATTTAATTATTATTATTATTACACAGATTATCCATACTTCCAATATTTTGTACACCGGATACACCAAAATGCTATTAATCCGTCCTAGATAAATATCTCCAATGCACTCTTTCATTAGACGTCGCTTCTATTTTCAGTTTACTAACGTTTCTTCCTGCGGGCGAATAGTTTCATTTTCTGCATATGTTAGTGCTAAGTCGTCTGTTGTCATAAATGTTGACCTTAAAATTGTCTTTTGTAATAAATGTTGAACTTAAAAATCGTCTGCTGTATTAAAGTTGACTTTAAAATCGTCTGCTGAGTTGACTTTAAAATCGTATGCTGTATTAAAGTTGACTTCAAAATCGTCTGCTATATAAATGTTGATAAATGTCTGCGTTAAAAGTGATAGAATTACATTCACATTTTCATAGTGTTCCACATAGAATATGGAAAGTCGATTAGTTTCTTAGAAAAATGACTCCATCCAGTGTAGTTAGACAGAGGTCAGGGCAATATGGAGGAAGACAGTTGAGTTGAGATCAATGCAGAAGAAACTCACATTGTTGTAGTGTCAGTAGGTGATCATCTTCAGAAAGCTACTAGATCTCTAGTTTTTTTGCTTTTGCTCCAATTAGCTAATGTAGAGATAGAAAAAAAATTGAATATTGATTAGGCGGTTCTTTTTATGTCTGTTACGTTATTTACCATGATACTGTTTGCCATGTCTTGTCAATTTTATCGTATTGTCTAAGTGTCATTTGTCATTTGTCTTATTTTACTTTGGGTGTCGTTGTCAAGTTGTACAATATTCAATATTCCACTGTCATGTGGTACAATATCCAGTTTGTCATTGTCAAGGGGTACAGTGCCCAGTTTGTCATTGTCAAGGGGTACAATGCCCAGTTTGTCATTGTCAAGGGGTACGATGTGCAGTTTGTCATTGTCAAGAGGTACAATGCCCATTTTGTTATTGTCAAGTGGTACAATGTCCAGTATGTCACTGTCAAGTGGTACAATGTCCAGTTTGTCATTGTCAAGGGGTACAATATCCAGTTTGTCATTGTAAAGGGGTACAATATCCAGTTTGTCATTGTCAAGGGGTATAATGTCCAGTTTGTCATTGTCAAGTGGTACAATGCCCAGTTTGTCATTGTCAGATGGTACAATGTTCAGTATGTCATTGTCAAGGGGTACAATGCCTAGTTTGTCATTGTCAAGGGGTGCAATTCCCAGTATGTCATTGTCAAGTGGTACAATGCCCAGTTTGTCATTGTCAAGTGGTACAATGTCCAGTTTGTCCTGATCAAGTGGTACCATGTCCAATGTTCCGCTGTTGAGTGTTACTATGTCCAGTGTGTCCTTGCCAAGTCGTACAATGTTCAGTGCATCATTGTCTTGTACATGGTCGTAGCCAGGATTTTTTTCGGGGGGGTTTTAGAGGGATTTGTTCCCCCCCCCCCGATACCCCCTCCCACCGCCCCGCGAAAATTTTTTTTATGTATTTATGTGTGTGTGTGTGTGTATAATCTTTATTACATTCTGACCCTTCATTCTTTCCGAAGACGTTTAGTGTGCCCTAAAATAGGTTCTTCCTGGAGTTAGTGGAAAAATTGTAGATTCCCTGCCAATGTTAGCAAAGCCCCGCCTCCAAGCACTATTTCGGGGGGGTTTTGGAGGGATTTGTTCCCCCCCCCCCGATACCCTCTCCCACCGCCCTGCGAAAAAAAAATATATGTTCTTATGTGTGTGTGTGTGTGTATAATCTTTATTACATTCTGACCCTTCATTCTTTCCGAAGACGTTTAGTGTGCCCTAAATAGGTTCTTCCTGGAGTTAGTGGAAAAATTGTAGATTCCCTGCCAATGTTAGCAAAGCCCCGCCTCCAAGCACTATTTCTGGTATTGAAAGCCATCAAAATGCATATTCTGAGGTATCTACAGTGCATTTTTCTGCTATTAACATGTTTATTTTCAAAAACCTAATGTGCTATTCTTACTGACTTAGACCCTCCAGCGCGTTCGGCGCATTTGTTGTTTCCATAAAAATCTGTCACTGGTCCCACCTGCTCTGAGGACCTCCATGAATGTGTGGCGCCAAGTTGTATTAGGATGTCATCGCAACTCTTCTTATGTGTGATTCATTTTAACGAGAACATGCCCCGCAAACCTCATGCGGCGCTCTGTCACAATCTTACTAAGGGGTCGACTCCCAGTCCGGCATAGGATTTCCTTGATTTAGACCCGATCTCTATAACTGACTTCTAAAATCTGTCTTAGCCATGTTTGTTGAGACACATTTAGTGTTTTTCAATTTCGGCAGATGACTATTCACTTCACTTTATTAATGGAGCCCCGCCACTGGCAGAAATGTGTAACCTATCTTGAATACGCTCTTGGAATTAGGTGACTGTAGTTTGCTTTAGATTTTATATCGAAAAGGGAAAGTTTATCGGCAAAATCATCTGTTGGGGGTTTTAAACTAAAAAATCTCTGGAGTTGTTTTTTTTTTAATTCAAAACCCCATTTAGCTACGGTAATAGAACTTAATAACAGTAGTTTGCTTTTGAATAATATTGAAGATATAGGTTTTCCACCTCAAAACACTCTGTAGGGGAATTTTAAACATAAACCATCTGGAGGGGTTTTAAAGTTTTAAAAAAGCCATCTGTATAAGAGGGGTTTAAACTCAAAAACCCCAATACGATTGGCTACGCTCAAATAATTTTGGTGTGTACTTTGCTTTTTTTTATATTGAAGAGGTATTTTTTTAGCATCAAACGCCTCTGAAGGGGGGTTTAAACTCAAAACCCCTTTTAGCAACGCTCATAGAATTTTGAGTGCGTAATTTGCTTTTTTTCTTACACTGAAGATGTATTTTTTTAGCTTTAAACCCCGCTTGAGGGGGTTTAAACTGAAAACCAGTTTTAGCAACGCTCATAGCATTTTGAGTGTATAATTTGCTTTGTTTTTATTATTAAAGAGGTATTTTTAACCTTCAAACTCCGCTGAAGGTGGGTTTAAACTTAAACTCAAAACTGAGTCAAAACCCATTTAGCTACGCTCATAACATTTTGAGTGCGTAATTAGCCTTTTTTTATATTGAAGAGGTATTTTTTAGCTTCAAACCCTACTGAAGAGATAAGGGGGGGGGGGGGTAAACTCAAAACGCCTTTGGCTACGCTCATAGAATTTTGAGTGTATATTTTGCTCCTTTTGATATTGAAGAGGGTAAATTCCGATTCCCCCCCCCGGAAGGGGGGGGTGATTTCATTTCGGGGGGGGGGGTTGAACCCCCAACCCCCCCAGCTACGCCCATGGTCTTGTATGTCATTGTTTCAATATTTTGTCATGGTAAAACCTTAAAATATAATTATATTATAAATTCCCTTCCCTTCAATATTATTGATATTGATATTATTGAATACTTATGAATCCATCACTTCCTTTCGGCTGTATAGAAGAGAAAATTAACTGATTCTCAACGAGGATGAGTTGAAGAAAAATAAAGAAGTGAGCTGGATGTCACAGTAGTGATGACAGACTGTGACAAGTCAAAAGTTTGCTGTCAGAGTCACTCCTACTTATCACAGCATTAATTATTATTTATCATTATTTATTATTTTATTTTAGTCATTTCCCCGTCCTATCTCCAATTTCTTCACCCGCCCCACCCTTTCCTCTTCAGGCTAGACTTAGTCGACCACCTTGGGACAACTAGACCAAGGCTTTCACTTATCTTCCTTGATCGGGGAAAAGATAAACAGTCTCTTTTATCTCACCCGCAGGATGTCTGACAGCCGCATTGAACACCACCTTGGGTGGAATGCGAGTCAATCTTTCTTACCCCCCCCCCCCCCATCTCTCACGTCTCTCTTTGATCTAGATCACTCGGACCAACACACCTCCTGAAGCTCCAAGGTGCGACTCTTGTCGGACTTCACCCACGTGTAAGATAATTCTTAGCCTAGGACATTTCCAAGCCTATATATAAGGTAAATGAAATTAAGCCAGACCCTCTCATTTCTCTATCGCTGTCAATCGAGTCTGGACTATATCATTTATTCTTACTCCTAGAGGAATACCTGGTGGTAAGCCGAACTTAATCACAAGTTCCACTTAATACTTTGTGCATATTTCTCACTGGATATCATTATGTGTATTTTATTATTTCATTTATATTTAATTAGTGCATTGTGTGTTTCTCATTGTCGTAAGTAGAAAAAATAAACATGGCATTTGTGTATATTTATGTATTGCATTATTCTATTACTGCTACGTTGCTCAATTGGCCGTTGACGCAACCATGTATATCTTATTTTATTTCCTTTATCTGGGCTGACCGCCTTGATAATTTTCCTAGCGCACCAATACTGCGCCTAGAGAAGATATATGAATTATCTCTCCCTTTACTCACTTTACTTGAACGAGAGTTGCGCCCCTTGAATGGACATCCTCTCCATTCAAGCGCGCCATTGTTCTCGGCCGACGTTTCGCATGTAAACAAACCGTCATGGTCGCTGACCACCGCCCATTCCCCCCTTTTCTTCCAACTTGTGTTGATTATTTGAGATTATTATTTCCCCTTATGTGTACATTTTTGTATTATTATTTCCCCTTTTATGTACATTTCTATATTGCTACTATCAGCCCTCTATTTTCCCAATCCCATTTGTCATCCCCATTGTGCTCTAAAGCAATTTTACCAATCTGACGAATGCACCTCAGTCGAGGGCATCAATAAGATGCATGAGAGACATGTCCTAACTTGTCTTTATTTATCCGCAGCCTCCCTCAGGTGTCTGCCTATTTGCTGTTCAGTGTCTACTCAACACTACTCAACTATTTGTTTGGATCACCTATTGCCTATTTACCTGCCTATTCATTTGGCATTATCTGCCTATTTGCTATTTATCGAATCACTCACCTGCCTATTTGTTTGGATCTATTGCCTTTGTACTTAGTACTATTCAGCACTGCACACTGGCCTACTTGCTGTTGAGTATCTTCTATTATCTACGTGGATCTACTCAACTCTACTACTTGGCGCTATCGGCTCTACTTGCCCGCCTATTCTTCAACCCACCTGTCAACTTATTAGGTGCGACGTCCATATAGACCCAGATCTGTGCGAGACGTCATACCTACGCCACACCCTCCGCAACTCACTGGACTTATCCTGTCAACTACGCTGCCCACGACAGATCAGCTCTGCCCGCAGTACCACTTGTGCCCACGGTAGCCGGCCAACCGCCCTATTGTGCCCACTACAGATCTCACAACTTTGGATTGAGACTCCACAAGGACTATATCACCGGCGTCCCTCTACCCGCTAGAGCGCCACCTCCAGCTGCAGAACCTCAAGCCAGGATCACAGCCAGCTGCGACATCAACAGGACAACCAGCTAAATTCAGAAGACAAAGTGACATACTCTCTTATTAAGTGCAAGAGTGATGATTAAACCTAGTATTGCTTAGAGTGGATGCAAACCCTCCCCCTTTTTATTCTTCCATGTAAATATTTATGTAAATAAATATTCTTCATTTTTAACTTTGTATCTATCTTTCATTGCTTGTCTCGTTGCGTGTCTGTTCCCGATTTATATGCTGACGGGTTGGTGTGTGATAATTTCAAAAACAATCATCCCATAGACATTAAACGCGCCAAACACACGTCACTTTTCCCAACCTGTCAAACAGACAAACAAGTGTGTGTATGCTGTCATACCTGAGTGCGCTGTAGGGTGGAGGGACCATTCATGACTAACAGAGAGTTGATGAAAGCCTGATTGGTTAAAGCATCTCGTAGATAAGATTTGAATGTGTAATCTGTTAGGATCATATCGAAGTTTGGGAGTAACGAGGGTGTCATGTAGCCAGCACAATGACCAACCGCCTTTACTTTCCCCAACTAATGTCAGGTACCCATTAGAGCTGGTAAACAAAATAAACTATAGAAATATTTACAATGGTCACGAAGCCAGGTTAAATGCAAGTAGGCTTGCTATCTCAACGAGACAAAATCAAGCCCAATCGAAAACATGTTTCCGAAAGACAAATTCGCGAATGCAAAATATTTTGTTTATCTATCATAATTTGTTTTGAAAGGGCTAATTAAAATCGTTGCAGTAAAGACAATATCTAAAAAAAATTCATTTTTCGAGAAATGTTAAAGAGATCACTTTTTATTGCAGGGACTGTTAGCCGACTAAACGTCTGTAGAATTGCATAAATCGAAGTTATAATTTATAACTAACAAAAATTTAAGACCAATATCAAAGTGTTTATTTTATATTTATGTTGTTTTTAAAGAAACATAATTCTTTCCTCACCATTTCAGTTTCTTGTTGTTACCACAAGGTGGGCAAATGTTCAGGGGAAAGTCACATTCTCTGGAGACAGGGTTGAAAAAAAAACCTCCTTCAGTGATATCGCATTCCCCAAATCCAACCAGCGACTCATTGGAACACTTCACATAATGCGCACAGCCTTGAGCCTCATTAGGATACTTTCCATCTAACTGAAAAAAACAAGTACAAAGTAATTAATAATTAAAAACTGTCAGATAGTATCGATGAGGTTTCAGTTTACATTAATCATGCTCATTACTAGACACACTGGCCGAACACAGTAAACGGTTATGGTCAAAAATCATCCAACTGAGCATATTCAAATAGGGTTCCAAAAAGGAAAAAAGTCGTTGTATATTCTAACCTACAGAAAGATAAAGACGAAATCAGCGCATTAAGACCCTAAGACTGAGACTACTTTATTGATCCTTATGGAAATTTGTTGTGATTACAAGCACTCTTTTTTTCAAATAAAAACAACAAGAACAAAAACATTCACAAATATAGAACAGACACAAAACATAGAGTTCATAAAGTGACTACACACAGACGTTTTGGTCCTTTTCAAGTTTGCTAGTCAACGAGGCAACGCTGATACAGTCTGACCGAGTAAGGAACGAGCAAGTTTTTGTACCGCTCGATTCTAATCTCAGAAGTGACCCACTTCGTGACTTGACGTAGTTATTGATGGAGCGAGTGGATGTTGTCTTCCAAGATTTTTTTAGGTTTTGCTGAGGCATATTTTATTCAAAAACGTTTGTTTAAATATGGTAGTGCTGTGCGTGTGGTTTGTGGATACTCTATTTATAAGGTTGTCTAAGCTGCGCAACATTGCAAGGGAGCCAAAGGTAAAAAACAAAAGCAACAATGAAATGACTCCAGATATTAAAACAATCATTCATCTAAAGGTTAATGAAAAAAAGATCTTGATTTTGTCTAGATTGGCTTACCTTCCCAGCACAAGTAGGTGCTATCTAGATTGGCTTACCTTCCCAGCACAAGTAGGTGCTATCTAGATTGGCTTACATTCCCAGCACAGGTAGGTGCTATCTAGATTGGCTTACCTTCCCAGCACAAGTAGGTGCTATGCCACAGGGTGGAGCAGCCAGTTTAGGAAGCTGGCATCTGTTGGTAACCACGTCAAATACGAGACCATCTGGGCATGGCTCCACTCTAGAGACATAACCATTTTTACAAGTGACCGAAGACAGGCAGTTGGACGTTGAATCCGCGTAGACGCCATCAGATCTGTGGTATAATACAGTTTATCTTTTGAAGAGTTTTAATTAAAATTTAAAAAATTCATTCAAGAGATTTAATACAGAGACGCTTCACCATAGAAATGCTGATTACTGTTTATTATATTTTTTTATATCATTTATCTAATAATACAACAGTTTCTAGTTGTCAATGACAATATCAATTTCTTTTCACATTTGTATGGCTTCCTTTTTTTATGTTATAAATAAACAAGTCAAAGTGATTTCACTTACTTTCCATTGCAGGGATTAGGTCGAAGTCCGCAAGGCCCATGGAAGTCAAGCCCCGAATCGCATACATGTTTTCTGGGGTTAAAGGCGCCGACAGCGCACTTGAGAAACGCCCGAAGGTGGAAGTTTTTACACTCGTAATAGAGCGAGCACCTTCCAAAAAGATCAGCATAGAATCCATCTTGTTGACCAGTGCAAACAATGTTGGACACGTCCTCCGATGTGACCGGGCCGCATGGAGGGACCACCGCAGAGCTGTTACACTGTGAGGCTTTAGGGTCAAAGTTAGCGTCACCTGGAATCAGATCTATTGACCTGAATACAAAACTTACACACATTGTACAAGGTGCACGAAGATGGTATAACAAAGAAAAAAAATGGCATAGTGTCATGAATGACTGATGGTGTAGATTGCGCTTCGTGCTATCAAGGCGATGGCCACGAGGTCGAACCCAGTCTGTTGCCTGTAAGAGGGTTGGGTTGGGAAACAATCTTCATTTCTGAGAGAAATTCGAAACTTATCAAACAAACTTTTACTAACACTTGACACTAAGGTATTAAAGTATTCGAACTTATAAATTTAAAATTAAATTTAAAAAAATAATTTTAGGGCTTTAGCTACTGTTAAGTTTTTATTATGTACAACTGATGTATGAACGTATAAACTGTAACATTATGTACACCTTATAGTAATATTCATGTTATTGGTCATTGGTCAAGAACTATTTAGGATTGTGTTCCACAACTTGTGTTCCTGCTTTTGAATCAGATGCCAACTTGGGATGGTCTAAAATATAAGATTGATGTGTAAAATATAAGGAAACTTTTTCTATCTTGTAGAAATTCACCTAAACAAACATCTATAGATAATCTATTCGTTAGCCCTAGGACTAATTTAGCATTTAAGTCTTTATTCAAAACATTTTAAATTAATTCACAAAAACCAAACATTCCCTCTTGTTTTCAATATTAGTTTAAATAAAGATCTATGCACGCTACAGAAAAATAAAACTTACTTGAACTACTAATAAATTTACTTTAAATAAGGCTTTGAAATCTCATTTCACGTTGAGTCAAACTGCTGGAGATCAAGCAGTTTGACATACAAGTGTATTAATATGTATAGTTGATTACTGAGCGCCTAAAGGCAGCACGGAAATCCTTCTCCCAGATACCCCCTTCCCCCCCCCCCCCCAAACTGGTCCACAAATAAGATTGCACCATAGCGCTCTGAGCATTCTATAAGCATGAAAGTAGCGCTATATAAAATCTATAATTATTGTTGTATAGTTTGAATCGCACTGTGAATGCACTGTGATTAGTTTTACCTGGACAAGAGTACTCCCGAAGGAACTGCTCGGATCTGCACTCAAAGAACACGTGACATATCCCTGTCTCATCCGCATGGTATCCGTCTTTTCGGCCTTGACATTCGTTTCTGGTTCCGCCGTACTGTTTGGGCACTCGTTGGACGGATACACATTGCCCAGAGTCTGGAGAAAATATGGGCGCCCTGTCCGCGTCACATCGCCCTTGCAACATGGTCCTCTGACCCTGGCACTGCACGAACCACGGGGACCAGTGGCGTCCAGGAAATGGGTGGACACCATCCGGCAGTCCGACACAGCTGGCTAAGTGTGTCTGGCAGCTCTGACAGGAGGGCACTGTGCATGTGTTCTCTCTATAGTCACCTTTTAGCAGAAAAATAGTTGCTAGATAGATGTTTAATTATGAAATAAAACAGTAGGTACCGTTGATTAAATACTTTTTTTATTCAATTAGACCTAAATATTGGCTCAGCTGGGGCGGGAAAGTCCATCAGCATCTGACAGGGTCCTATAATCAAAATGACAAGATAACTGATTGTTTAGTTTCTTGTTGATTAGAGGACTGTTAGAGGATTTTCGGGAAATTTTTACACTTGAAGGCGGATATCCAAATTTTAGGTGTATCCGGTGAACACAATACGAAAGTATTGATAAGTGAAGTATTTGATTAAACCTCTTACATTTCTTTAGCACTTTCTAAACATCGCAGAATAAAACTCTTTGGCTTGCAACAAAACAATTGGTATTATTTGGTTGGCCATAGTGGTATTTTTATGGGGCGTCTTTGATTGTGCTTATTTGTCTCTAATTTCAAATGATGTCTTTGATTGTGCTTATTTTGTCTCTAATTTCAAATGATGTCTTTGATTGTACTTATTTCGTCTCTAATTTCAAATGATGTCTTTGATTGTACTTATTTTGTCTCTAATTTCAAATGATGTCTTTGATTGTGCTTATTTTGTCTCTAATTTCAAATGATGTCTTTGATTGTGCTTTTTTTGTCTCTAATTTCAAATGATGTCTTTGATTGTGCTTTTTTTGTCTCTAATTTCAAATGATGTCTTTGATTGTGCTTATTTTGTCTCTAATTTTAAATGATGTCTTTGATTGTGCTTATTTTGTCTCTAATTTCAAATGATGTCTTTGATTGTGCTTTTTTTGTCTCTAATTTCAAATGATGTCTTTGATTGTGCTTTTTTTGTCTCTAATTTCAAATGATGTCTTTGATTGTGCTTATTTTGTCTCTAATTTCAAATGATGTCTTTGATTGTGCTTATTTTGTCTCTAATTTCAAATGATGTCTTTGATTGTGCTTATTTTGTCTCTAATTTCAAATGATGTCTTTGATTGTGGTTATTTTGTCTCTAATTTCAAATGATGTCTTTGATTGTGCTTATTTTGTCTCTAATTTCAAATGATGTCTTTGATTGTGCTTATTTTGTCTCTAATTTCAAATGTTTCTCTCAGTCTTCTTATTTTTATTTTTTAAAACGTTTATCTTCGAGTTTCTATTCTAACTTCATATTACGCAACCACATTTCCTCATATTGCGTTCTCTTCTTTATCTCTCACTAAACTCCATTGCCTTAAGAGCATAAACGGATGTTAAACAAAGAACAGATTCTGTCATCAAAGTTGAGTGTGAAATTCCCTAATGCTTACCTATAGAAAAAAAAAAACAAAGCACAATGATGTTTAGTGTTGTATTTCTTCTTATTTCTTCTCTCTTACTTCCAGTGTCCACAATGGCTCTAAAGTAAAATACCTTTACTTTGTAGTTACTTTGTAATTCTCAATCCTTTTGTTATTACCTCCTCTTCAATATTTATTTATATTGAAGTACATTAAGTTCTAAACTGTAAACCTTAATTACACTCTGCAATGTCGACCTACGAAAGTCTACCTACATGGGGTCTTATACTCCGTGCGCTGACCGCAGTCCACTTCGTTATAGGCCTGACATGTCAGTTTGGTCACTGAGAAGAGCGACGGGTAAGGGCATTCCAAAGTCAAGGGCTCGACTGTCTTCCAAACAGGATTACTGGGGGGCTGGGAGCAATCGTAATACCAATGACATCGTGAGGGGTGGGGCAGAATGAGCGACTTTCTGTGACGTACACAAGGGTGGCTGGGGAAAACATCTGTAATGAAACAAGCGTACATTCATTAGCGCTATGATAAAGTCTAATACGTGTTAACATAACACGGCCAATCCATGTATTGTATATACATATATACATACACATATATAAAATGTACATACACACTGACAATCACGTGTACGCGAGACAGGGAGAACGTCAGTGTGATTGAGTGACAGCAGAGAGAGGGGGGGGGGGGAGAGAAATTCACAAAGAAACAGAGAGAATGAGACAGAGTTACATAGATAGATAGATAGATAGAGAGAGAGAGAGAGAGAGAGAGAGAGAGACAAGGACATTCACTTAAAAACAGAGAAAGGAGGAGAGTCATAGAGAGAGAGAGAGAGCGGCACTTAATGTTAAGTCATGAGCTAGTTATGACCATGAGACTTTAGTACACTAAGTTTATAATAGCAGCTTAGACTGACCCCTTCACTGATTGCTTTTATGTCATTGATGCAAAATTATTTGATTTGTCAAGTCTTTTTTTCGCAATGTATTTAACACTAATAGAATATAAAGCACTTGCATTCTCCCAATTGTACTATTTGATTGAAATCGTAGAAATTGGATTGTTTGATTGTAGGTTTAATATCTGGTGGATAACTAGAAATGTAATTTACCTTCAATCATGGCTACTCTTGACAACCGGCTTACTTGGTCAACAGACCTAGTAGCCTCCAGCCGACTATCTAGGGCGTTCTTGACACCATTGATCAATAATGATAACTCGGTGGGTCGTCCAACACCCTCGCTGGTGTGAGTTGTCTCGACTTTTTTCTCTGGCCACAGAGCTGACCAAAACAATTTGCCTGAGTCCGGAAAACTCTTGTCTTGATGATTATTTCTGAGTGTTACAAGGGCGGTAACTTCTTCATTTTCCGCTGATTGTTCGGACGAGTTTTCTTCCCTGACTGTTTTATCTTTGAGCAGGTGAGGTGAGTGAGATAATGGCGTTCTATCGCTCGGCATTTCTTTGTGAAACTGCGTTGTTGTTGTTGCACCTTGTTTACTTTGTCCAGGCGTATGTCGTGTGGTAGCTGTACGCTTGGTAAAGTGGTCAAACTGGACGACCTTCACTTGGTTCCAGTGACGCGTGGTCGTGACAGGTGTAGGATCAGACCCACTTTGTTGTATTTCTGGATCACTTAATCTCAAAATATAGTCCATAACTTTAGGGTGAAATCGCATGTTGATCGCCTTGGTTTGGGTCAAACATGTCCTCAGTTGACCTACGGACTTAGGTCTCTGATCACAAGACAGAGTAGGCACAACATAGCCAGCGACACAGAGTATTGTATTGGAAACATTGGCTGGGTCTATTACCTGTCATAGAGTTTGGATATACATACTTCATGTTTATATAGCATTTAGAATGATACAGATTCTTTGATATGAATACATTATAAGTACTAGCGTCTACTGTCTGGTCTTGAGGATGTGTTTCATATTGTCGTATAGAAGATCACAATGCATGTACATCTATTATTTTAATTTTTATGTTACCGTAATTCTGTCCTAGTTATATTCTTAACACTAAATGTTACTAAAGAATACTACAACGTCAATAGACTAATATTAAAAGGTACTTGAAGGATTCCTGTCCAAATGTGTGACGAAAGCAACGAAGATGAAAGTATTACATCTATTGACATTAATTTCAAAAAATAATTCTTCTTGAAATTTAAACATTTTAAAAAAACTAATTGATTAATTAATTAAATTAAAACTGATTTATTGTTGTGATATTCGTAAGTAAAAGTAAAAGTAAAATTTGCGCCTTTCAGACCTTGCGATCTCTGGGGCGGAATATGTCAAGGTCATCTGTTGCTCTGGCCAACGGTTAAAGAGATGGGTTCCGTGTGGCCATTTTTTCTTTTGCTTCTCTTACAGCGCCTCCAAATTTCCTAAAAATCCCGAAATTAAAAATCCCAGTCCTTACCGAGTTTTTGAACCCAGGACCGCGGGTTCGGAAGCCAAGCGCTTAAGCACTCAGCCACCATGTTCCCAAGTAATGGTCAAAAAAGGTTGAGAATAGCCGTGGCTAAAGTAAGCGGACTAAGTTATGGCTAAATAAAAATAGGCAATTTTTAATTTATGGCTAAAATAGGAATTGGCCAATTTATGTCTAAAATAGGAATTGGTCAATTTATGGCTAAAATAGGAATTGGTCAATTGATGGCTAAAATAGGAATTGGTCAATTTATGGCTAAAATAGGAATTGGTCAATTGATGGCTAAAATAGGAATTGGTCAGTTTATAGATGAAGTAGGTATTGGTCAATCTATGGCTTAAGTAGGCAATGTTCAAAGTGATAGCTAAATAAAAATAAGCATAAATCCAAGTTATGGCCTCCATAATAGGCATTGATCAAAGTCAAAGTTATAGCTAAGATAGACATTGGTTAATTTATGGCTTTTTAAAAAAAGTCTAAAATAGGCGATGGTCTTATGGCTAAAAAATAAGCATTGTTATATCTAAGCAAGTGATATCTAAGATAATCATTGGTCAAAGTTATATCTAAGATAATCATTGGTCAAAGTTATATCTAAGATAATCATTGGTCAAAGTTATATCTAAGATAATCATTGGTCAAAGTTATATCTAAGATAATCATTGGTCAAAGTTATATCTAAGATAAGCATTGGTCAAAGTTATATCTAAGATAAGCATTGGTCAAAGTTATGTCTTTTGATCGTGGTTGCTTTAGTGGTAAAGCGCTTGTCTTCCCAACCGAGGCGTCCTGGGTTCGAATTTCGATATATTTAGGATGTCCATGAGTTCATTTAACTCTTATGGGTAAGTGACTTTAGTTAGGGAAAGTAAATAAAATGGCGGCTATTAGTTGTGCTGGCCCCATGACACTCTCGTAAACCGTTGAAAATAGAAACAGATGACCTTTAAATCACGATGAAGCTTGCAAAGGTTTATCTTACATAGATTTACATATTTGTTTAAAAAGAAAAAGAAAAAAAATACTTGGACAAAAAGACATCGTATCATGCAATCAATGTTCTCACCCAAGCTATATCAGTGACAGCATCACACAGTGCTTCTAAATCAGAACTCAACTGAGCCTCTTGCAGCTGCAGCAAAATCGGACCCACGAGAGTCATTACGCCCAGAACGCTGGCCACGACTTGTCCTCTAGGGTAAATCATTCTTCAAGCAGTCATCACTTGTGAGGCCTGTCCGGACGATAAGGTCAAGAGCTAAGTGAATTGTTTTCTTTTAGAGTTTTTACCAAGCTTATATCAAATCACTCTGTCTGTCTGGTAAAAAGTTTGAACATGTTTATTTCTCCCATTTGCCATTCTCGGATCAATTAAAAAATTTGGCATAATTGTACCTTGTAGAGGGAAAGACACGAATCAATAAAAAAAAAAAGGAATTAGTTAATTAATGTTTTGGTGAAAACTTATTTTCTTTGATATATCTAAAACTTAAACTGCTACTATTGCGATATTTCAATTTAGTGTCCTTGGCATTCCCTTTTAAAATATTTATTTCCCCATCTCTTCTAGGTCTTCTTGTCATTTTATTACGTTTTTCCTTTGATTCCCTTACATCGCCTCCACATTTCTCCACATCACTTACACAAATCAATGCGGCTGTAAACCAGGGGTGGGCAACATTTTTGTATCGAGGGCCGCATTAAAAAAAGCTTGGGAATGGCGGGCGCATATATATATATATGTCTATTAATGTCTTTTAATTCATATATACTCTGTATTATGATTTTTAAAAAATTGCTGTTGTTTTTTATATCAATATATCCCCACAATTATACAGTTGTAATTAATGTGCAGTATTTTACTCCTTACACTCGTGCATACTGTTTCTTAGCTGTTAAACTATCTTACTAGTTGTTACCCCTGTGTGTGACTGCTTTCAAATTACAGTCAGTCAACATTGACCTGTGATTATACTTGTTTAGTTTCCACAAAAAATGCTTGCTCACTGAATGAGACAATTTATGTTCCGGAAGTTAAATGTCGAGACGAGCGAAACCTGCCCTTGTGGAGCATTACCAGGGAACGCTGACCATGTCCTTCAATGGTGCATACTTAATCAAGGGACCCGAACAAGACTCTCCAAAGGCTATTTGGAGAACTGCCTGATCTGGAAGCCACTAAGCGGTTCATCTCAGATATAGGAATTACTGATCTGAACCCTTCAACATGTAAAATGAGAACGAAGAAGAAGAACTGATGTATGTGTATCCAAATAGTTTGAACAGCTTCTGGCACCCATAAAACTCCCGTGGTAGTGATGACTGGAACTTCTCTTTGCTTTGAGTTATGTCCTCTGGAGCTGAATCGGCTTCTCTTAATGAGTGTTGTACTTTGAATCATTTCACTAAAGATAGTTTCACCTTTCAGCAACGAAAAATGACAAAAACTTTGTTATTTTGGCTCGCCTGTAGAAATGGAAAACCTTACTTCAAAAGATTTAACATGCATATAAATTTCATATGTAAACACTCAACTGCAATTGAAAGTTTGAAAGACACGAAATTTTGTCTTCCACTCATCATTAGAAATATTGGTAACAAAATCACAGTCAATGTCCTTCAAGTAACATAACAATTTAATCCTTGAGATTTTATATTCTTCTCCTTTGCCTTGCCCATGCTAAGCTAGAAGATACATTGGATTATTTATTCATTAATCAGAGCTACCCGTGGTTAACTCCTCTAGCTCTAGTAAGTTTCATTACTTTTAACAGTACTATGTAATTTTACATTCTGTATCTAAGTTAATGTTTAAATTATATGCAGCGTTGTGCAAACTTTCCTGTTTCAAGTTTATGGTTCTCAGTCAAAGATCGAGCTCCGTCAGTTGTTACACTTGCCATCTTGTTCCAAGCCTACCCAACACTCAGACATTTGTGTCTTGAATTGAGTGTAATGATGTATAGCCAATAAGCATAATCCTCGTTTACTTAAAACTTTTTATAATGAGACAGTTTCAATAATTTATATAGATATTTTTTTTATATTTGCTTTTTTATATCAATATACTGTGGACACACCTGATTTCTGTAGGTGTCGGCGGGCCGCATAAAACACCTCAGCGGGCCGCATGTGGCCCGCGGACCGTAATTTGCCCACCCCTGCTGTAAACGGATATCTTAAAAATAAAAATTGAAACAGAAAAAAGGCAGATAACTCTGTGTAATATTCGCATCTCCAATGCATTCTTTTTTTTTTTTAAAACTACAATGCTGCTGTTCAAATGTAAGATTTCATAGAATTTGTTTGTGTGTAGATCAGATTAGTTCAACACATGTCATAGGAACTAGCTGAGAGCTTTTGAATAATTGTATGCGTATATGCGTATGAATATACATACATAATACTTTACGAGACGAACAAGTATCACAGGTATACATAATACAACTAGACTCTACAGCATACATACAACAACATCAGTATACATAACTATAGGATGGGCTAGTTTCATATAGAAGTAACACAGATAGCAGTAATACTTTTGAAAAAATAACTTCCACCAGAAAGACCTATCTCTTATGAACTGTCTCACAATGTTGTAGCGTGCTCTCAGCTAGGATTGAACAATTCACGTGGAAATATAGCGTGTCACTAAATTAGACATCACTGTGCGATCTGTTGGGTCTATCTCTCTCTCCAGGTAGATCTATTAGCCATATCTGTGGTTCCCTGATTAAAACGGAAGCTTCTTTTTGGGAATAAATACTTAAACTACGCTGCAAATACTTTTAAGGTTTATACTTACAAGTTCAGCCTAATAACGAAAAGTGGAATATTTATCTATGATATAATTATGAAATTAAACCTGTCACATGACAAAACAATAAGTTAAATCACATGCATTGAAAAGCTGAAGTTTTCTCCGTTGCGTTCTAACTACTCTAGTACTGTGTTAATTATATTAAGTCAGACCCAGAGAATAGCTCAACATTTTTTTCTTCAGTAAACCAACAGTTGCCCCTAATATTTACTCTTGCAGGTTCTCAAAACACAGGGGCATGTCAGGACGTGGCTTTGTTTGAACCTCTGGAAACATTACCAAGTTAGCGATTCTAATACCTCTTCTCTTTCTCTCTCTCTCTCTGTCTCTGTTTGTCTCTCTCTCTCTCTCTCTCTCTCTCTGTCTCTGTTTGTCTCTCTCTCTCTCTCTCTCTCTCTCTCACTCTCTCTCTTCTTCTTCTTCTTCATCTTCTTCTTATAAAATACAGACGTTACTTCAAAAAAGGTCAATTTGGTAATGCTTGTTAATCAATAACTTAAATTTTGCCAAGTCATTGATTTTCCTGGCTGGCTCAGGCAACCCATTCCATGTGTTGGCCAATTCCTATTTTAGCCATAAATTAAAAAATGCCTTTTTTTATTTAGCCATAACTTAGTCCGCCTACTTTAGCCACGGCTATTCTCAACCTTTTTTGACCATTACTTGGGAACATGGTGGCTGAGTGCTTAAGCGCTTAGCTTCCGAACCCGCGGTCCTGGGTTCAAAAATACGGTAAGGACTGGGATTTTTAATTTCGGGATTTTTAGGAAATTTGGAGGCGCTGTAAGACAATCAAAAGAAAAACTGGCCACACGGAACCCATCTCTTTAACCGTTGGCCAAAGCAACAGATGACCTTGACATATTCCGCATTCCAAGGAGCATTTGTACAAATTTGTCCTAGCATATGGAACGAGGAAAGTACTTTAATCTTTGCGTCTTTCTGAGTATTTTATTAGGCTTAGTTTTTGTATTTGAAGATTATAATTCAGTGTTTTATGTATAATTGCTACTTTACTTTTGAGTCTTCTATTCTGAAGGCTTTCTAAATTATTTAGTGATTTGACTAAAGTTGTTACTTTACAGAAACCTAATGCTTTGTTTGATTTTTTAAAATATTTTCATTAATATGGGGATTCAATAATAATTTTTCATAACACCTAGATATTTTGAGTTTTTAGTCTGTGTTACTGTTTTACCATTAAAAAGATAAGTGATATTTGTTTTAGGCTTTTTTTTTGTTACTCTTAACAATAGACATTTTTTTCTCGGTGGAAAGACATGCTCCGATTTGATTCCCATTTCTGTAATTATTCTAATTCTCTTTGTAAAATTTATTGTAAACTTTATAAGGATAAATAATTTTGTTTTTAAATTGCCAGCGGTTTGTACACCTGGTTACGGATAATAAGACTAAGATGCCTCTTAAAAATCACAAAATATATATCGAGTAAAGCCGGGTATTTTATTGCCAATATAATATAGGGCTGAATCTAGTCTATTAAATTAATAAATGCAAAAACAAAAAACCAATGCAAAACCAACTTTAAAAACTTTAATTATTATAATAGTATTTAGTCTTTCGTTATTGAGATCGAATATAAATATAAGCAATTGATTTAAAGAAATACATCCATACTGATAGTATTTTCTGTTTGTTAAAATATTGATACTAATTCATATTAAAAGTTATTGCAGTATTTTTAAGCGGACCTCAGAAAGGAAAAAAAATCATGTCAACAAGCTTTGATATAATTTGAATTGGATTAGATTTGGCCAAATCTGTAGTATTACTATATTTAGAGTTGAATACGCAACAGAAAGCAACCGACATTTCCTCAAATTTGAATTTTTCAGTCGCGACATCAGTAGGCTGTTTATAATCTCTATAGATAGAAGATGTTTGCTGGCAACTGTAAGTTGATTCAAAGTGACAGCCATAACTTTGGACCAATTGTCTTAGGTCTGGAAAATGTTCACATGTAAAATAATCGCCAAAAACAAATATTGATTTCAGATGCATTTGGGTGTAAGAGAAGTTCATGATCTTTTATTTTCAGTAATAAATTTCCCTGTAGATCATTAAGTTCCATCCTTAGATTACTAGAACCATCCTTGGATTACTAGAACCATCCTTGGATTACTAGAACCATCCTTGGATTACTAGAGCCATCCTTAGATTAATAGAACCATCCTTGGATTACTAGAACCATCCTTGGATTACTAGAACCATCCTTAGATTACTAGAACCATCCTTGGATTACTAGAACCATCCTTAGATTACTAGAACCATCCTTGGATTACTAGAACCATCCTTGGATTACTAGAACCATCCTTGGATTACTAGAACCATCCTTGGATTACTAGAGCCATCCTTAGATTAATAAAACCATCCTTGGATTACTAGAACCATCCTTAGATTACTAGAACCATCCTTGGATTACTAGAACCATCCTTAGATTACTAGAACCATCCTTGGATTACTAGAACCATCCTTGGATTACTAGAACCATCCTTGGATTACTAGAACCATCCTTGGATTACTAGAACCATCCTTAGATTACTTGATCATCTCCAGAATATTTCGCTCAGTTTAAGAGCAAGACAAGTTATAAATGCAATCTTGCGCGTCTTCGTCTTCTTCAGTAAAACCAGATGGAGCGGATGATGTAAAGGTCATCTGTTTCTGTGGCCCACGGTGTCATGTGGCCAGCACAACGACCAACCGCCTTTACTTTTCCACGACTAATGTCAGGTACCCATCAGAGCTGGGTGGACTCAGAGGTGCCAAAAAGATACTGGGAAATTAAAAATCCCAGAATTTACCAGAATTCAAAACCGAATGAATATAAGTGAAGAATATACAAGATATTTCATGATGTTCTTAACATGCTAACATTTATAGACAATGCGATGAACTAGCAAAGTGACAAGCTTGCCAACTCACGTTCTTAGTCTCTACCTTTGCACAATAGAGATTGACTGCGGAAAGACTTAAAGACTTTATTAGGAAAATGCGTAATTCAACATTTGAACTCAATTTTTTTTTCTACTCCAATCATTTTACAACGTAAATGGTCAGGTTTAGGGTCGATTTAGTGTCCATTTTGGACAGTTCTTGTTTGATTTAGTGTCCATTATGGACAGTTCTTGTTTGATTTAGTGTCCATTTTGGACAGTTCTTGTTTGATTTAGTGTCCATTTTGGACAGTTCTTGTTTGATTTAGTGTCCATTTTGGACAGTTCTTGTTTGATTTAGTGTCCATTTTGGACAGTTCTTGTTTGATTTAGTGTCCATTTTGGACAGTTCTTGTTTGATTTAGTGTCCATTTTGGACAGTTCTTGTTTGAACAGATGAACAGCATAGAATCTCATACAGACAATAGTTTTATTATGTCTAAAGCATGGGTAAAACTTATTCATGACCTGAGAGACATTTTTACAAGTTGAAAACACGTGTACTTTTAGCTAAACCAAATAAGTTTGTATTGAAATTTAAAGTGACAGTTTTCAACGATAAAGTTGAGCAAAACTTTCTTAAAACAAAGGACAATATCATTAAACGTATTTTGAACTATAAAAAAGAATAAATTTACAGATATACTAGAATTGTTTCAAGTACTTCGAAAGAAGAAAGTTGCAAATCTAACAGGATTATATAGCTGTGTCAAGATTTATTTCAATACTTAAGTGTTGCAATTGTTTATGGCTTATTATATTTACTTTAATTACCTTTAGTACTGATGTATAAGTTTAGAAATTAGAAATTTGGCATAGTTCATTTTTTACAAATGTTTGAAAATAAGTTCATGTTCAGTTATTATGTACAAGCAAGTAATGATTGAGATGACATGTATTTTTCAGTATTGTTAATGTTTATCATTTGATTTTTTTTTGTTACAAAAGTTGGAAAACGTTCATACTCAAATATCAAGTATTGGCGAGTAATTTATGGCGATAAGATGTGTTTTATATATTGTTTAATATATATGCTGGATGTTCACAATATTTTGAAATTTGTATTATGTAAATGTAATGAAACATTTTTTAGTTCTGAGTTGTGTACATATGATGAAGCATTTTTGTCAGGGTTTTATGCATATATTATAATAGTGATATTGTTATTATAAGCATTTTATATTGCATACAAAATGCTAAAAAGGCAAGGGGGTAATGTCACGACTCGATACTGTGACCCAATTCGATCAGTTTCTAGAAGCCGAGGTCAGGTCAAATCCAGAACAAACATATGTTAATTATAGTCATCCAAACAGAGAAAGAGGTTAAGGGAAAAAATAGCATACGTCAGTTTCTAGAAGGTCACATTTAATAAAATAATTAGGATAAAAGTTTCAATGATTCTGGAAAGTACGGTTTAGAAAAGCATAATTAGGGTAATATTAGTTTGGGGTCCTTGTCCACTTAAGTTTTTTTTTTCTTCCAGCCTTATTTTTCCAATGAATAATTTGCAATCTGAATAGAGGAATTGTATTAAATGATTTCACAATATTCCAGGTGTTATTATCGAGTCATATTTTTGGCTGTTGCTCAAAATTAGTTCATCTAGGAGGCGAATCACTATGTTGTCTACAATTGACCGTTTATAATTATTGTGTATATTGTCATAGTTAAACATTGAAGCCTACTAAGTCATTAGTTTTCCTGTCTGATCCAGGACACCCTTCCATACTCTAAAGCACTCTGGAAGAAGGTGAACTTGTAGGATTTCGTCCTAGCATATGGAAAAATAAATGTTAATGGATTTTTTGTGTAAGTTCTGGTTCAGTATTTTATTTATTATCACTAAATTACTTTTTAGTCTTCGGTTCTGAAGTGTCTATAAATTTAATGATTTTACTAGTAGTGTTAGTATAGTCAAATATGAATATTAGTTATAAATCTCACGACCGTTTTTATTTCGCCTGTTCTTTCTTTTTCATTCTTTCGTGAGGTCACATAAATACAGACATTATTAATGAGCGAACAGTTACAGACATTATTAATGAGCGAACAGTTACAGACATTATTAATGAGCGAACAGTTACAGACATTATTAATGAGCGAACAGTTACAGACATTATTAATGAGCGAACAGTTACAGACATTATTAATGAGCGAACAGTCACAGACATTATTAATGAGCGAACAGTTACAGACATTATTAATGAGCGAACAGTTACAGACATAATTAATGAGCGAACAGTTACAGACATAATTAATGAGCGAACAGTTTAGAGAACGTTCATTTCTGTACATCAGTGTTTCCCAAACATTTTACTTAACGGAACACTTCGCACAGTTCTGAGCATCTAGCGAAACACTTTGATTATTTTTTTAGAGAGGATAATTTACGCTGTGGAACACCTATTCAGGCCTCGCGGAACACTAGGGTTCCGCGGAACACAGTTTGGGAAACACTGCTATACATATTCTGAAACTCATCAAGCGTATCAAATCATACTAAGTACTTAAAACAATCTCACTATCCTTGTCCTTTTCACAGTCAAACAGATTTTTTTTTCTTCATGACAGTTTATTCCTAACCACAACCCCCCCCCCCCTCGCGCCCGCCACCCCCAGGTAGCACTTAGATCTAGTTCAATATTCTCTCGGCGTCTTCCCTGAGACTGTCATCCCGCACACTGGTTCCTCGCCTCGAAAGGTGAAGGCCAGTTCGTGGCAGTACCGCGCGCGTTCAGATTTGAGGGCTGTGGTTTTAGATTAATTTCATGCCGTAAAGGAGCCAGAGAGCGAGAGAGAGAGAGAGAGAAAGAGAGAGAGAGAGAGAGAGAGAAGGTGGGAGTGAGTAGAGGATAGAGAGAGAGAGAGACAGCGAGGAAGAAAGACTGGCCTGATCGATCGTAGGACCGCGAGCTCTTAACAAGAAAAATGGGAACATGGCAGTACTTTTAAAGCAAACTACTAGCCCAAGTCGTGTATAGACGATCTAGTGATGGCATCAGCAAGCTGGGTTTATGTCCACACAGATTTCTTGGATTCATGTGAAGTTTAACATGTAAGTAGGCTCTAAATATTTAATACATCTCTTGATTTAAACATCGCTGTCTGTGTGTTTTGTCTCGATTTTATGCGCGCTAGATTTTAAACCGCCAGTGTCTGGCTAAGCAAGACGTGGGTTAGTGATAAACGATGTTTACGCCAGGGCACGGGCTGTATCTTTAAACTGTGGGAGATCGAACCAAAGACAAGCTGATTTCGGGTAAACGGTTTGACATTTTGGTTTTATCGAATGCAGGTGTAGTCATATTTGATGCTTAGCAGAGCTTATCACTTGGATTACTAACTTTTGGAGTGGTTTCCCTTAGATAATATGTTAAGAGAACAAAAAAACTGACCATCTTAGCGAAGACAAAATATTGTTTTTTTACGTGGAGGCCTACATCAGAGGCATCATCTGGTGGGGACTGTTTTCTATCGCAACCCCAAAAAAAAACAACGAATTTTTGTTTTATTTTGCCCCAAAACACAAGTACTACAGAGGCAGTCTAAGTTACAGATAATATCAATAAACAATTAAACTAATTATTACTCACACAGTCCAGTTGGCACATTCCAACTCTCCTTCTCTTCCTATAGGAGTAGGAATCAACTGGGAAGACAACTGCGCCATTGGCGAATGTCTATTCCGATTCTGTGCTGTTTCAAAGCTGCATATTTTCTTTAACCCCCTCCAAAATAAAAATGTCAGGTACAGATACGGAATGGAAGGATATAGGGATGTCTTAGAGATCTTGAGATTTAAACAAAAGGTCTCTACCTTGAGATTCTAACAGACTGTCTCTACCTTGAGATTCAAACAGATTGTCTCTACCTTGAGATTCAAACAGACTGTCTCTATTCCTCAACCACCAAATTCGGCTACAACAATGTCAACAAATATCAAATGCAGGGTTAAGTCTTTACTTGTTTAAGAAATTTAGAAGAAACAACAACTTCCCAGTAAAATTAGTCCGACGCAATAGAACCAACTACAGTGGCCTAGAAGCCATGACGCAAATGGGTTCATTGGGCCCGGGACAAGACCAATTGTGGCCCAAATGGGATCCTGTAAGGGATAAAAGTGTTGACTGTAAGAATTTAAATGTTACATTATTATACTTCAATCAGAGAATATATATATATATATATATCTAATTTTGGAGCAATAAATATAAGGAAGGTAAATGCTGAATTGTCGTCAGAACAGCGTTTCATATTAAATTATAAGGTGGTAGATTTTATTGACAAAAATAATAATAATGAACATTTCTAAACAATGTGATAGTGCCCTTTTGGATAAAGTTGTATTTGTTCTTGTTTCTGATTAATTAATTATTTCTTTAATATTACGGTATGTGCTTACTAGTTCAAATACTTGAATTAATTTGATGAGAAGACATTAAATTGATCAAATTCAACAGGCCCATTGACAATCGCAAAATTTAAAACTCCGTATGTACACATCATCCTCTCGTACGTAAATAAAAATTATTTTATTAGTGGCCTGCATCAGAAGAGAGGCAAAGCCCAGGATAATTCTGATGTAACTGCCTGTCTGTCTAATGGCTGTGTGACGCGTCTAGTGTGGTAGCTTGACTTATTGCCACCGCTGGCTAGGATTTGTGAAGTGGGAGCAACTTTGTAAGTCTCTCTTGCCAGTACATAGCCTCTCCACAGCAAGTCCTATGCAATACCTCCTCGTGGTGGCAAACGGAAACTGAGGCTGCGAAGCCTCAGGCTAAACTGCAAGGGTCTCGGAGGAGGTTTGGCCCCAAGATGTGAGGCAGGCATGGCCCGTCGGCGTGCGGACACGCCCTGTTGCTCACAAACCAAACGGCTAGCTATAGGTCAATAGCCGCACTGCCTTGTGTGTGTGTCCCTGTAAGGTCTAAGGCTAAGGGAGTAAACCCTAACAGAAAATTCGGTCCTGGAGCCCCGTAGGTGGGGGGACAGTCGTAAGACTACTGCTCTCTGGCAAACTCCTGCAGCCACCTGTCCCCAAATTGTGATGGCTCGCCATCCCTTTGGACCCGGTCAGTATGGAAGAGAGGCGTGTGCTGACATGTGGGCAGCCCAGCACTCGCAAATTTACCGCCCAGGCTTTCCCCCAGCAATGGAGAGGTCACTCCATCTCTGACAGTAATGTCTTTGGAAAAGCACGGAGAGTGGTAGTTACCGGTGATAAGTTCCCAGCTGGTTGGCGTAAGCTGGAACGCCAGGGACCACTCTTGACGGTAGGAGGTGCTTTTTAGCCTCACTGGATAGCTACTGCCTACCTAAAGCCAAGCAGCCCTCGGACAATAAAGTGCTATCCCGCCACAACTTGCTGCACCACTGGGTGCTTGGTGCTAAGACAAAATCAAAAAGCAAGCTGCTCACCCGCACCTGCAAATACAATCAAAAGAAAACCCTCAACATTAATGCGCTTACATACGACAATGTGTCCTGGCTTCAATACTGACCCTGAACTCGTCACCTCATGGTGTTGGCAAAATCAATGACAATGGCCAAAGGCTACTCGAGTTCTGTAGCTCTCATGAACTGTTTGTAACAAATACATTCTTCTATGGCAAGGAACGCCATAAAGTCTCTTGGCAGCACCCACGCTCAAAAAGGTGGCACCAGCTTGAACTCTGCATGACCCAAAGGATGGATCTGTGTGCTCGCACCTACTCTGTTTGGCATATTCTTCTCCTGTCTACTGCATTATGCGTACGACATAAACGAAGGTGTGTTTCTCCATACAAGATCCTCTGGAAAACTATTTAATGTATCAAGGCTGCGGGCAAAAACCAAGGTTAGGAAGCTACTCTTCAGGGAACTCCTGTATGCTGATGATGCAGCTATTGTGGCTGATTATGATATTCAGCTACAGTGCCTGGTTGACAAACTATCTGCTGCTTGCCAGAAGTTCGGCTTAAACATCAGTCAAAGCAAGACTAAGATACATGTCCAAAACACAAACACTGCACCTCAAGTAAGCATTAATGGCCAACCACTAGAAATTGTTGATCATTTTTGTTACCTTGGCTCCATCATATCCAACAACACTCTACTAGATAAAGACATAAACAACAGGATAGCCAAGGCAATGGCCACCATGTCACGGTTGCAGAAAAGAGTCTGGGACAACATATTGCTGACTAGCAGTACTAAAGCCCTAGTCTACCGGACCTGTGTGTTGAGCACCTTGCTGTACGGAAGTGAAACATGGTCAACCTATTCATGGCAGGAAAAAAAGCTGAATGTCTTCCACCTCCGATGCCTAAGGCGGATCTTTAAAATAAGGTGGCAAGATAAGATAACCAATGAGGAAGTGCTACAAAGAGCAGGGTGCCAGGACATCCGCTCTGTTGTCAGCAGCAGACGCCTTGGCTGGCTTGGCCACGTTCGTAGAATGCCAGTAGGTCGACTTCCACAGGACATCCTGTATGGCGATCTAATAGAAGGCAGGAGAGCCGCTGGTCGCCCACTTTTACGTTATACGGATGTATGCTAACGCGACATGAAGATCTTCAAAATCGACACTGGCAACTGGGAAGAGGTGGCACTGGAGAGATCCTCATGGAGAGAGAGCATAAAGGAAGGGTCAAAGATTGCAGATGTCATACACAACAGAAGCAGAAAGGGTGAAAATGCAACGGCGCCTGGTGATTATATATGCCCAACCTGCGATCGCAGCTGTGTATCAAGGATTGGCCTCTTTAGTCACACAAGAAGTTGCTAAGGGAAAAGATCGTCTCTCGAGACGTAAAATGCCACAAAACTGCCTGATAAAACATGATCAGGCTGAGGTTTACAAACCAAAATGTTATTGAACACAGACCTCAACTAAATCGTGACGATAACTCGTTCATTGATGTCATTAATGTAGAATTGTTTTCGTGAAGCTTCAGCTCGAGATCACAATTGACTTTCTACTGAGTAGAACGTAACAAAAGTGCATTCGAAAAACCTTCGCCTCCTATGTAATAAAAGTTACCATGAGAGCAACTGCTAGACGTCCCCTTGATTTTGTTGTTAATTTTTTGTTTTATTCCCTATATACGACAAACAATATTTATTCAGAATTATTCACTTGTCTATAACTCTATACATAGACCTTAAAACAGTTACGTGGCATGCGACTCGGAGTCCTAGCAAGTTACACGGTTGACTTTTTATCAAATGATTCGAAGTTTGATTAACTTTCTCTTTTTGTTTTTTTTACAATTCCTCTATTCAAGTCAGAACTTCATGGAACCTGTACGAATTACTAGCTCATTGCCCATACAGGGGAAAACTCTAGTTTGACCATTACAATACTTTAAAGTAAAAAAAAAAAGATTCTTTGGAGTTACTTCCCAACACAGACATAGATCTATACAACAATGTAGTTTCTTTGGAGTTACTTCCCAACACAGACATAGATCTATACAACAATGTAGTTTCTTTGGAGTTACTTCCCAACACAGACATAGATCTATACAACTATGTAATTTCTTTGGAGTTATTTCCCAACAGAGACAGATCTATACAACAATGTAGTTTCTTTGGAGTTAGTTCCCAACAGACCCATACAACAATCTTAAATTATTTGGAGTTACTTCCTAACATAGACATATTTTAACCCCGTAGGATGAGTTTAACCTGGAGTTTAGACCCTTGATTCTTCTACATATTTTTTCTGCATAGACACAGAACTTAGAATTGATCTTGCACCCTAGATTTTGAATTAATCATCAACTTTGCATTTGAGTAGACCTTGAAAATTAATTAAGTTTCGTATTTGCTCTAGATAGCAATTAACACATAAGGAATGTGAGCTGACTGTCCTTGTAACTCTCTTGATATAAAATCTAGAAATACAAAGACGGCCATTGTCTTGACAACACGCTTATATCACACCAGTTGTACAATTGTGTTTATTGTTGAGATTGGGGAATGGGTATTACTATCTCTCTATCTCGAGGCGAGATAACTGCACAGTCGTATGTGTGTGTGTTTTCTTTCCTTTAGAGATTCTTGCGTTGCTATGGCGACATTAACATCATTTACATACAGCGGCGTATTATCTCGTCATCCCCTTCGGCCAGTGCGAGAGTTTGCAAACAGTGAAGACATTCAGACAAGAAGCAATCATATAACAACTTCTTTGCATCGGAGGTGGGCACCGAGTCCTAACGATCTGTGGGAGGGGGAGGGACATGTTTACAAACTCATACGCACAAGGCATGCACTCAAACACAAGCACACTGTGCAGATACACACAGCAATGTTCATACTGACATACACACACATCACATATACTCTCAGACCCGCCTTCACAAGGTCAAGAAGAAGTTTGCACGTGAGTGCAAACCCCTGGGCAGGAGAGGGGGGGGGGGTGATCAGTCCACACAGGTAGGAGTTAAGACACAAATCAAAGAATGGAGCTTAAAAAGAGAATCGAAACATGTATAAGAAAAACTGAGCTTAAAAAAGCATTAAGACATATCAAAACAATGAAGCTTAAAAGAGAGTTAAAGCAGACAAGAATGGAACTTCAAAAGAGAATCGAGACACGTATTACAAAAATAGAGCTTAAGGTAAATGGGAGCTATCCAATGAAAAGAGCTCTCCACAAAATCGAACAATTTATTAAAAAAATAAATAAAGCTTATATTAAGCATAATTGTATCAATTAGTTTGGATCAGCTATGTAATTAAATTTATAATAGAATTAGACTAACAATAAAAATAAAGTATTTATACAGATAAATATTTTAAAAAAGGGAACGACCAAATTCGAACTTGTGAGCTAAAGCCTTCTCTGGTTTCTCAAGCCAACGCCGTAATCGTTGTACTGGCGAAGAGTCTATGAACATGGAAGATTGTAGAGTTATCTATTGTTTCTATAGTCCCGTCCTATTTTTCAGGTTGTGTTCCTTAGGACTTGGACGACGACCTATAAAAGGGACTAATTCAGCTTATACCAGTCAAGTACGAATTCTTTCCCTTGGTTGAGATACCATACAAAGTAATTAATTACCAATAGTTATTTAACTAATTAGTGTTTTTTTTTTTATTTTTGTGTGGTCAGGTAAAAGAAATAAGGTACATCGACAAAATAGTGCGGACAAAATAGCGCCGACAAAATAGCGCGAACAAAATAGAGCCGACAAAATAGCGCAGAAAAAATATCTTACAGTCAATTTGAAAGAAATACTTTAGATATCGCAAAATATGAATAGAGCCAATATTTTTTTTAATGTTATCATTATTTTTCAGTCATTTTGCAGGAAACACTTTAAATATCTTAAAACATAAATATGCAAACAGTAAGCAAAAATTATAATAAGCAAATGTAACGTAATTTAAAATATATCATTTATTTACATTCCAAAAGTGTACTTTGAAAACAAAGCAAAGCTACTTGTCAGATTTATACACACACACAGACACACTTTCACAAAGTTTAATTGTAGGAAATGTCACGTAGAAATTCCATAACTGATTTGTTTCCGTACATTAGCAATATAGCTGCAAGACGTCTGTTAAGTTGGAGGTACTTTGTCTTGTTTGCGGCTTTACTTCGTTCTCCAGCATTGTAGTCTACCTCAGAATCCTGTTCTCAGTGTTCTCCTGTTCACTGAGGAAGTAAGAGATTAACTTGTAGACATTGGGGTGATGACCGTCAATAGACAGCTGAAATGTATGGTACCATCCCTCCACTGAATTGTTCTTGGTAGATTGTCTGTACTCGATCTCTAACATTCCATAATGCTATCGGAAATCTTGGAGTCACTCTGCGGTGGAGTCACTGGAGACCAATAGAGTTGTCCACCCAAATAGTCATACTAATTCCCTACCACATCTGCCCAAGGGTCATCTAGATCTTCGCAGTATTAACATCGGCAGGTGGAACAAATAAGATTAAACAAACATTTAGCGAGATAAATGATCGCCAGCTTAACTAATCCTGAAAGAATAATATAAAATAATATGTACTCTCTTTTTCTGCAAATATGGCATACTTCTAGATCTATTAAACTTCAAGAAGATATAGGTCTCAACAAATATGGCATACTTCTAGATCTATTAAGCTTCAAGAAGATAGAGATCTCAACAAAAATGCTGCCAAGGTCACCAAGAAATAATTGGGTACCACCACAAAATAGCGCGAAAAATATAACACAGAAAAAATATATTTCAGTCATTTTGAAAGAAATAATTTAGATATCGTAAAATATGAATAGTGCAAAATTTCAGCTTGATCCGAGATTGGGTGTGGGAGAAATAACGTGAACAAACTTTTTACCTGACAGACAGACAGAGTGAGTGAATATAAGCTTTGTAAAAAGAGAACACATTTTTAACTGGAGAGGCATGTGAGATCCCAAACAATTATTTCTGTATACAGGCAAGCATACTAGAGAGACTTACCGAGACCATATTCCCATAGCACATCAGCCTGCGACTTCGATACATGTGGGCAGTTGACACCGAAAGCTCAGCTCACAGGTCTGTACGACATGGTAAAGAGCTATTGGTCTCCACTGTTCACAGGTAGCCACGTTGCAAATCAGCGTTCAAGCCTTCTGTGACGATTGTCGTTGACAGACAGACTGACAGACGGAAATACAAAGACGTATGATTAAGAATTAAAATATACCCGTCTTTTTTAAAATTATGTTTAATACTTACTCCCATGTCTCCTATTGCGTTTAAACTAAAGTTTCAATTTATATCGTTTACAACGGACATTATAAATATAGGCTCTTATCTAGGTTGTCATATGAAATAGATAAACATATTAATAAACACCCATACAGACTCCAGAGAGAGAGAGAAAAGAGAGAGAGAGAGGGAGAGGGAGAGAAAGAAAGCAGAGTAATATGTATTATGTAATATACACATATTGATTTTCAGAACTATTTAGTAAAAAAAAACTTCTAAGCTTTTTAGCCCACACACACACCCACACATTAAACAAAATGACATCTACACTTCATCACTGCTCACATCCTGCTTCAGACATCGAATTTTATGTATGTTAACTTGTGTATGTAATTTTCAGACGATGTGCGGATAATGTGTAGATAACGTGTAGATAAGTTGAGGTAATGTGCGGTTGGTGTGTAGATATTGTGTAGATAATGTACAGATGATGTGTAGATATTATGCATATAATGTGTAGATAATCTGTAGATATTTTGTAGATAATGTGTAGATGACGTGTAGATAATGTGTAGGTATTATGCAAATACTGTGTAGATAATATATATTATGTGTAAATAATGTGCAGATAATTACATATATCTGCAAGCATATTTACCCCTATTCTCCCCGAAGAACAAGGCAATATTTACAACGCTATTTTGTAACCTACAACTGAATGTAGCCAGGGATAGTGTTGTCTATAGTTACAGTTATTTCTTTATACTCCCATAGCACATCCTTGCTTTCTAAAATGCAGCTTTCCACAAGATTTAATTTCTTAATACTTCGCGTTCATAAAGAAATTAGAAAGTATAATCTTAAAATATGCAAAGGTGTAGCGCATCTTTCCAGACAAAATAAATAATTTTTTAAAGAGTTGCCATTACCTTTATTCTGGCTACGTAGCTATGGCGACAAAACTAGGATCTTAAAAATAAGAACAGAATTTAAAAACTGTGTTACCAACTTTTAGTTTTCTCTATGGACCTGAATGCAACTGTTTGTTCTTCCACTGGTAATGTTCATCTAAAAAAAATGTTTTCTTTATATTCTTTCAAGTTTCGTTTTCTTAACTAAATACAAAAATACTATTAAACTTATTTTAAACCCCTAAAAAAGATTTTTTTTTAAAATAACAGATTCAAAAGAAAACAATACTACATTTCTTTATGAAATGAAATACTTTACATTTTGTTTCGTTGCTAAAAAATGTATGTTTTCATATGACCCTCGTTGATTTTTAAACTTTATCTAAATCACAGAAACCAAGATGCCACCTGAGACGTATCATCGGTTGGGTGTGTGTGCGTGTGTAAGACATTCGTTACAGGGGGCCAGAAACCCGTCGGGACAAACCAAATGATTCTAATGTTAAAATAATTAAAAGTTTCGAGAAATTCATTAAAAAAAAAAAAGGTTTACAAACTAAACGTTGCACACAATTTATTTTCTGTTTCCATCATTAGGAATCTTGTACCAAATAAAAAAAACAACAACAATTATTGATGTTCAGACTTTATTAAACTACAAATATAATGCTTAATTTAGTGGAGACTTCCGTGGGCCATGTGTATTTATGGAGCTCTAATTGATTTGCTCGTAAATTAAAAGAAAATAAGAAAAACAAAACCTCAAGTCTAATGAAATTTAATTTTTTTCTCCAAGAAACAATTCAATAATGAACCATTATTCGTCTCGTTTCTTTGTATCTTATCGGTTGTACTTTTTGTTGGAATCCTTGCCATAACCTGAATGTGTTGGAGTGTACAAGGGAGGCTATCCACAAATTCAACAAAGAACACCAGAAGTCAATACCAAATGAAACGATTAAAGTGTCATGGGCCAAGATCGCATCAGGTCAACATTTATGGAGGGCAAAGTCCATCCCCAGCAGACCCCTCTCCCTAAAAAAGCAAACAGAATATCCTGCGTTTTCTTACATGTATTACACTAAGACATGGTCAAGAGTTGTTGGGTTGTTGTTTTTTTAAATATATGTATACATGTTGATTTGTAACAGCCTATGTGAGAGAAAATACCAGTATTACTTGTAGTCTAGTCTAGTATTCTATCGTCTGTCACTGAATAAAACTATTATAATTAGATACCTCTTTTAAAACAATACATAAAAATCATATTAAGAAAGGGAGATAATTGTTTCTATGCGATCTACACAGGGACAACTTATAGAGGCATGTATCATCTTACATAAAAATGTGTTATCTTACAAAAACATACATTATCTTACAGAGATGAGTGTTATTTTACAGAGACATGTATCATCTTATAGAGAAATGCATTATACCGCAGAGGCATGTACACAGAGAAATGCATTATCTTGCAGACACATGTATTATCTTGCAGAATCATATATTATCTTACAGAGACATGTATTATCTTGTAGAGACTTGTATTTTTTGACATACATTGGACTTCCGAGTTCAGCTTTAACTCTCCATACTTTAGTATCATTCACGGAGGTGTTTTAACAAAATGTTGTTTTTTTTATAATTCATGACAACACAATGCACCATGGTCAATACTTACAGTAATTATTTGAAGTAGGCATAGTTTAAGCTAAATTGTATCGGTGATGAGTGCACTCCTTATTAATGTAAATGAAGAATTCTAATTATACATTCGATATTTTACAGCTATAACATTTACAAGTAATCAAAAAGGGATTTTGTATTCTAACGTATTTTATTTTCAATATACTTGTTCAGCTTAGTAGTGTTTAAGAGAGAAGAGGGGCAGACCTACATTAAACAGGGGCGCCAAGCAAGTAATTCTATCTTCTTATAGTCTCCCCTTATGGCCCAAGTTATGACAGGTGGAAATAATTAAAATGTACATTGCAAACGAGGTCCCCAGAACGAGACTGTTGAGTTGTTTCAGACATGTACACAGATACGTTCCATTCAATGCAGGCTCAAGTTGCTCATGGGATGAATCTGAGCTTACGGTCTCCAATTAAATGAATTAAATTTATAATTACAAGCATGAAAGCTAGTCACATTAATTAGCACATAATTAATAAGGCCATTTAGTGCTTTCCTTTCATCTGTGTGCTCTAAGGTTTTGTTTAAATGGGTGATTAGTACACAAGGTCTAGGCTTTCTAAATAAAAAGATAAAGTGACCTTCAAAAATAAAAAAAAATTAAAATTAAAAAATCTTAGCTTCATCGGGGATCTCAACTTAAGATTTCTATGTCTTTTTAATTTTTTTTTACAAAGCTTATATTAACTCACTCTGTCGGGTCCACGTTTTGAATACTTATATATTTCCCACATCTTGGTTCAAGTTTAAACTTTACCCAATTGTTCATTGTAACTAACAAAGCACGAATCAATAAAAAAATGAAATATTTAGGCAATTAATTATTGGCCTTTAATTATTTCGTTTGATACCAAAAAGGGAAATCAATCCATCAGTAATAAGAGATATGTATAAATATATTTGTTGTTTTTGTCGTAATCGTAATTAATTTTTAGTATTATGGCGTGGACCTCCTCGAGTAAGTTGAGTGTGACTGACATCACACACACACACTCACACACACACATACAAACTAAGAAACATGTCAATGCATGAGCCTGTTTTTGTGATAGTGTCATTACACTCAATAAAATTACTTCTTTCAAGCAATGGGGTCATTACACTCAACTAATTTGCTTTTTCCAATAAATGGGGTCATTACACGCAATAAAATTACTTCTTCCAAGAAATGGGACCATTACACTATCTTGTATACATAACAACGCACAAATGTTTAATTATGCATTTTCTTATTGGGCCTTCTCAAATTCAGCTCATTTTTTTAAAAAATATAAGAACTTTTAAACATGTACAAAAATAGAGAAATATAGTAGCATGCATCCGTGTATCATTAGAGATATGAACATCCAATAGTACAAGTGGAGCTAGTGGCATGTGTTGTTGACCGTCTAAGAAGCAAATTAATAAACAAGTGGCTCATGTTCTCAGTGACTTGGTAAAATAGTCGTTTTTGTTTCTGCTTTTTGAGGTTTCTTCTCCAAGAAATCAGTGATATTCTTATCTTTGACATTGACCTTGCAAGACAAGGATTTTAAAAGTTTAATAGAAGCTTTCATATTCTTAGTCCTATTTCAAATGCGCTTCACTTTGTATGCTGCAATCAATAAGACATGCGAATACATTATTTAACTAACACATGAATTTGCAATGACAGAAGTTTTCTAGCATTTAGTAAATTTCCAGACTTTTAAGTTATGAGTTTTCATTATATCTGCAATAGTAGCATGGCCACCAATACTCGAAATGCACCAACTGTGAATATATAATATTATTTTCATGTATTTTAACAAGCCGAGAATTACAGTAATAATTTAAATAAATATTTTTTATTTGAGATCTATTATTAAGCATTTAGAGATTGTTTTATTTATTTATTTTTTTAATTTTAAATTGTATCTCTTGTTCCCTCACTCGCGCTGGTTGGGTTAATTTTTTTTTTTAGAAATTTGATCTAGTCGTTTTTCGTGAAACACTATAATGGCAATGTAAGAGTTGCCTCCCTTGAATAGATTTCATACTCCAGCCCTAAGTTCTATATCGATTTTTGTATTTCACTCTTTTTGTTCTATCATATTATGCCTAAATTCTAATTTTTTAATGAAAAAAAGACACAGGCTGCTAATTAAGAATAATTTCAGAATTTGCAACATTTAAATTCTTACAATCCTATTTTCTTACAACGTTACCTATGGTTGCTATGTCACTAGTTGTTTTGGCAGCCACGGGGGGGGGGGGGGGGGAGAGATGGTGGCAGTACCATACATAAAATGTATTTCTATAATAGATTTAAAAAAAATGATTAAATAATTATGACCATGTGTGTTTCTATGGGTTGCTGGGGGGGGGGGGGGGGGAGAGGATACAATTTTCTTCAGCTCGTCCTAGTTGCTAGCCAGATGTTTTAGTTTTTCGTTAGTTTACAAGTTCCATCTCTCAATCCTGTTCAAAAAGTGTCTCAGAATAGAAATGAAATAAAACTTCTCTCATTACATCCCTAATTGATAAAGTCGGACATTCCAGAGACCATGTCCGGTCTGGGAGTCTGAGAGTCCGGTCTGAAAGGAGGATGTCCATTTCCGGTCATAGAGGGTAGGGGTGTCTATGTCCGGTCTAAGGATCCTGTTGTATCACACAATCTGACACATAGCACTCAATGCACACGCTCGCACAGACACACTGGCACGCGAGCTCATTTAATATCATCTATTGGGGATGTCATGGTAGCATTCCAGGCAAAGGTCAAAGGTCAAGGGTTGGGTGGAGGAAGGGAATACATTTTAAATTCCTTAAACAGCAGCCCCCCCCCCCCCCCCCCCCCCGCACTCCTAAAATAGTGATAGAGGGGTATATGGTGGTGGTGGGGCTGATAGAGAGAGTTGAACTTTGTGAACTTCTAATGTAATATTTTATATTATTTTATTACATCGAATACAGTTTTAACTATTTATACCTTGTATGTAATAAACAACTAAAAGCTACCTATATTCGGTTGAAGCCGAGATTTCTGTCTGTCTCTCTATCTCTCTAACTCTGAGAGCTTACTGGAAAGACTTCAAGTTGGAATTAAAAAATAACATTAAAAAGGAACCCGACCCTCAGACTGTTCAATCTCATCAATCATAATCTAACCCCTTCGCAATCCTTCCATAATCACTTGATTATATCAATAATCATAATTAACACTTGCGATCTATATTTATAGTTTAGCAGCTCAGAACGTTGAATGACAGACAACGAATTCCTCTTCAATAATCTCAATTAAAAACATTCATACAACAACATAATTTACAAAAAAAATGTTTGCGATTCCCAATGTGTAGACCTAAACTATCAATTATTGGCTGTACTTTAGTTATTGTTTTTTAAAATGTTTTTTTTTCCTGATAATGGACTCCTGTTTTCATTACTTCATGTCAGTACAACCTGGACCAGGTCAGTTTATGGCCACCCCGTCTATCGAAAATATCGGACTAATTGTCCTAATGTGTTCAAGAGTTTGTCGACTAATACCTGTCTTCAGAAGAACTACCTTTAACTGCGCGGATGTAATTATTATAAAAATAAACACACACTCACACACATACACTTAAATGTCCACACTTGGACCACAAACAGAACCACGTACACATCCAAACACAATCTTCCAGCGCTCCAAACTGACATAACGCCGACCAGTTAGCCTCCTCTTTGATATGTTTACGCAGTAGGCTATCTCGAGGCCATCTGGTGCAGTAGCTTTGAATGGACTCACACGCCAGGATACTCTCTGTTCTTTTTGAAGTTTGAACCAAAGAATGTTCACTTTATGATGTCAAAGTTATCTGTTATCTATTGTGGTAGCCGCTGTAATTAGAGTGTTAAGGGTGTAAAAAAAAGTATCATTAGGGATTGTTCCTTTTTAAAAAATATTTTCAGTAGGCAATGTTTGAATTGTGTTCTCTACATGATCTTAGTTTTAAATTCTAGAGTGAACTTTTTAAAATTATTACTTGGGAATTACCACTTATTAAATCATCTTGATACTCATAGCGTATTTCGCGAAACAAAAAATTCCTAACACTCTGAAGCGTTTTAAATGACTGTTTACATACCTATTCACTCAGATTTTATGTGCTACTTATGTCAGAGATGTTTTTTAGTACTGTTTTGTCCCGGTTTGATGTTCTAATCAACAAAGACCTTAGCTGTACGCGGGGCTTTGGTGAGTTTCATTTCCGGGGCCCTACAGACGTGTATAATGGAACGGTGGAGACAAACGAGCCCTAATGTCGCAGGCCCTTTACATCCGAGTCCTGGTCGGTGGCCTAGCCAACCAGATTGCCCACCTCTGCTATCGAGTTGATTGGCAGTTAGTATGAAAAGATCATGTTGACCAGATAAAGGCCAACAGTTTGATCAGTGTTCAATTAAGTTAATTAAAAACACAATTTCTATTGATTGATTTCACTGTATATCAAACAAATCTAATTTAATTGCATGAGATGAAGAGTAGAGTTAACGTAAAAACCAAAAACTGTATTGACCATGAAATCTAAATGCCTCTAACGGAGTATCTTAGAATGTGTTGGAGACACCTTTTAAAATATATACATTTAGCTTTCTAGAAGTTTTGCAATTTTGTAATAAGCCCTAGAGTAATTTTAAAGTTATAACAATTGAAATAGCCTGAACCTTAAAGGTTTTCAAACGGGTAATGTTATGAGCAGAATGTCTTCAATATTTATGGGAAAATAATTAAAAATGTATATAACATCTTGATTAAGATTACAATTAAATTACATCCGAACATTTCATTCAATACTTCTTTCGGTTATGTAGGCTCCAGTCTCTTTACCCAAATCTTGAGACTTCATACTGAGATCTCCAGTTCTAATTCTCTATTCTTTGAACTCAGTACTTCAATACTTAGGTCCCTTGTTTAGACATTTTTCTGTTTCACTTGTATTATGAAGCATACACTAAAAATTGGCCTACATCGTGGTAGGTCGCTATGGGAATCGAGTCTATGACATTAAAGTTATTTTTACAGATGACAGATGAAAACAAAGGGAAGAGTATAATGTACTGTTAATGTAGTTTTCGTGTGGAACAATCAGCGGAACTGGTGACGCAATAACACTTTGCATTAACATTGCGTTAGGGTGGGGAGTCTCCCCGAATCAGTCGCGTATCCGTCCGCCTAATTTAATTTTTGTACCAATTTGGCGTAAAGGTGAATGAATTCGATGAGAAATATTCCTGTACTAGCATTGCCCACCAGCTACGCTCGTTGATTTGCTCCCAGACTATACTTTTTTTTTCTTTTGATAATGACCCCCCCCCCCCCCCTATTTTATTCTTATAAGAATAGAGAGAAGCACAAGTAGATGTTCCTCCATACATTCCTTGAACAATCGAATTCTAGTATCTAGTATGTAGTTTGTATTATCTAGTATCTATTATATATTATCTAGTATCTATTATCTGGTATCTAGTAGCAAGTATCAAGTATCTAGTATCTAGTATTTATTATCTCGTATCTATTTAGTATCTATTATCTAGTTTATATTATCTATTATCTAGTAACTATTATCTAGTATCTATTATCTAGTAGGCCCTATCTATTATCTAGTATCTATTATCTAGTATCTATTATCTAGTATCTATTATCTAGTATCTATTATCTAGTATCTATTATCTAGTATCTAGTATCTAGTATCTAATATCTAGTATCTAATATCTAGTATCTATTACGTTTTTATACTGTCTATAAAAGAAAGATACGCACCAAGCAGTGCTATTGAAATTTACATACATTATGATTTTTACTATTGCTTCCAAGTAAAACCTTGTTATGTATCGCTTTAGAACAACAAAGTATAATGGGTCGAAAACGAGAAAAAATTTTTATCTTTTTATTTTTTTTAGCTAAATGTAACCGCTGAGGTTTTAATCATGAACATTGCTTAGACACATGGTTAGTAATAATAGTCAAAATGTTCGTTTTCTTTCGTCCACCGCAAGTGAAGTAATTTGTGATAGGTGAGTGGTGAGTGAATTAATCAATCAGGCCTTTGCGTAGATTGTTATGGTCTTAATACTTTGCAATTTGTGTTTGGTATCGGGTAATATTAACCCTAGCAATGCGTTAGGTAATCTAGGGGACTGAATAGTGGAGTGGTAGCTGGCGCTATTAGAAAATGTTTGTTTTTTAACTTCTCTTTATTTGATCTATCTATACAAAAATGTTATCGACATTCTCCTGCTATCAACGAATTTCTAGATTCTCCTTTATTCAAAGGCCTCGGGACATGAAGGCACCATTGGTAGAAAATCAATACAGATCTTCATCGTATTCTGCTCTATCCAAAGCTTATGTCACTCTCTTGATCGTCTGCTCACAGTTTTCGAGTCTTGACGTGCGACTCCAATTAAAGATGGACCTTGTTATACGCTAGAATTATTTTTCTTTTTATCCATGCATGTGTGTGAGTGTGTCTTTGTGGGTGTGTGTAAAGTGATGTTTCATTTCTTGACATGGATCTGGTTTACGTAATTTTCAGACAAATTAAAACACTGAAATTTTTTTTTCTTTGATTGATTCAGCTCTAAAATGTAGAAACTGTAACCTCTATAGACTAGATCTTAGATATCCATATCGATCCTTCTGCTTTGTTTTCATAAATGTTCACATCTGTCGTATTGTCTGTCGTAAGCAACGTTTCTTTCAGTCGAACTGGGCCTTCTTTCTTCCTGTTACTGTTCTGTGGTCTTAGAGAGGCTTCCTTCCTTCTTTCTTTCTGTTACTGTTCTGTGGTCTTAGAGAGGCTTCCTTCCTTATTTCCTTCCATCCATTCTTCTATTTTTTCTTTAATAGTACAAAAACAAAAGGTAAAAATGGCTTCTTCTTTGTTTCTTCAAATTTTGAGTTTGTTTGTGGGGGCGTTAGAGTTAGGGTTAGAGTTAGGGTTAGAGTTAGGGTTAGAGTTAGGGTTAGAGTTAATACCAACGTTTCTTCTATTTCAACGATTAATTCAAGCAACAATCAAAATATATAATTAGTGATTAGTAAGAGAATTAGAACTAGTTTAACTGATGATCTGCTAAATGTAGGACCGGATAAAAGTACGTGTAGTTTTTTCTGACCATAGTAGCTTATAAAGATTTGTATGAAACTATGCACTTAATACGAGTGCTTGCATATTTAACTTATTACATCTCGTAGTCTTTCCTTTTTTTTTACATTTAGTTTAATTTTTTTTTTGGTTTTTAGTCCCCCCCCCCTTTTTTTTTCTAGTGTGAGGCCTTGGAGTGCCGTAAATCTGGGCCTGATTAGACTGGATGCTTCGATACTTGACACGTTAGAGCTACGTCTGCAAAACTGAAGAACACTTCAACTTGACTTAAGGGATGTTGGTCCTGTGTAACTTTTTCTGAAGCCTATTTCTATTTGTTTTACACAAGCGTCCTAAATAAAACAAATAGTATGGATTTAAACAAAGTAAAGAACTTGACAGACATGGTCTCCCCAACCAGAGGCGAATCTTTCCAACAGTTCAAGGCGATATGGACTCACCCTCCCTTTCCCCAACCCATGTTTCCCCCTTTTTTCTTCTGTTAAAACCTGTTGTCAAAACAAACCGTCCACTATGGGTCATAAGATGGGTCTGTCAGTATTGTTAAATGAATATTTTTTCCCTATATATTTACCCCCCCCCCCCCTTTTCCTTTTCCTAGTGAACTAAAAGTAGGCTAATACGCCTCCGCACTGAATGAAAGTGCTAACAGTCACATAAGTGTACGCTTTAGTTTGTGTACACGCCATCAGATCCTAACAGCTCGACGCGACGTTCAAGCCCATTGATTGTTGGCTTGCGATCAATGACAATCCAGTCGTGGTTGTAGTTGGAAGGTTTTGTCTCCCGTACTCAGACACTCGTCATTGTCACGTTTCTTAAACTCCTGGTCTTGTCAATGTCATTGTCACGTTTCTTTAATTCCCTGGCTATGTCAATGTCATTGTCACGTTTCTTACACTCCCTATCAATACCATTGTCTAGAGTGTAGACCCTCTCAGAGGGTGGGCCAGTGAACTGAAGAGATGGGAGCGATGAGGCTTGTTCCTTGGGGTTGGGGCTAGAACTGAAATCAGTGGTTCTCAAACATTTTCGATCCACGGGCCCCCTACGAGGAAAATCTACATGAGTGTTTAGTATATAGGTAACTAAGGTAAAAAAATTGTGTAAGGAGTGTTTACAATGAATATAACATATAAGATGTAAAATTGAAATTTTTTTCTGTAACCAGAGCATGACTCACATTCCTGGTCACTGGGACACATCTCCTGACTACTAGGAGACATCTCTTTGTCACTGGGAGGCATCTCCTGGCCCTTGGGAGACATCTCCTGGCCACTTGGAGTCATCTCCTTGCACTTGGAGAAATTTCATTCTTTGGTTGAGGCTCATTAGACCTTCGGCCTCCTTCTTTGGACATTCTACAAAGTAATAGAATTGTCTGTTAATTTGTGGTCTAAGCAAAGACTGTCGATCTATTGGAGATTTTCTAGCCCCTAACCCTTAACCCTTTATAAACAATTTCAAGGGCGCTAAATTGAACTACAAAGTTGTTAACTAAATAAGATTTACAAATGAAAGTAGTTGCCACTTTGTGCAATTTTATCTTCATTGATCCTTATAAACATTTCCTTTATTCTTCACATCAGATAGACCAAAAAAAATGGCGAGCTATTTACAGTTTTTCATCCATGCGTGAGATTCTCCAATATTGTTCAGCTCTAAATACGTTAACAAGATCTTCTACGTTCTCATTGTAAGTGTGTGATTGTGAGCCTTCTACTTTCTCTTTCCGTATCAAATATATTACTTAAACTTAGGAAACTAAGCCTAGATCCCACATCTCTGTTTAAATTTTAAACATCTATTTACCAACTCATTGTAAATGTGTAAGACTTATATCTCCAGCTCCAGCACGCGGAAAGGTTAAACCCAGCCCGACACATGTTTTGTAATAAAGTTTATATATATAACTCTATCTTTTGCTTTGGATAGAATCTCTTTTAATGACAGGCCCATCTATTCTTTTATGTTGTCTTTCAAACGCTTTCTCTGTCTAGTTTTTGGCTCTAGTTGTTACTGGTACTCCCTAAAAAGTATTCTTTGCGAGTCACGAGGACCTTTTGATAAGGCCATAGAGTTTTAGTTTTTTGATAGTTTTTTGATGGGTTTTTTTTTATCTGGTCATCGTGCGGTCCAATCGCTGTATTAACCCTGTCTCTAATCTCTTGGTTTGTGATGCGGCAATAGTATGTAATAGCTATAATCTTTCTGTAGCATCTCAATTCCATTGCTAATATCCTCCTCTTTAGTTCTGTCGTCAGTGTCCAAGATTCGCAAGCATATAACTATGTGACCTTCATCTGGGAGCTAATTTTAGTGTTGAGGGTAAAGCCTTTTGGTCTTTCTAGATTGTTTTGAGTATTGGAAGTGGACTTATCTTGTTATATAATACGGATGTTACTTCAAAAAAGAACATGATTACGTCCTACGCGTCATGCATTCAGTCATGCATACTGTGCAATTCTGGCCAGTAGTTTATTTTTGGTTTCTTTACCTGACACGATAGCTCCAATGTATTTAAAACTTCTGACATTTGTCAATTTTTCACCTCCAATACTGGCGACCACTTTAAAGCCATTCTAAGGACTTACAAGAGAGTTGCTCTTTGTCAACATTTCATTTCTAAATTCAATCAAATGCTCAATTTGAAACGCAGTGATTTATTTGCAGTGATTTATTTGCAGTGATTTATTTGCAGTGATTTATGTGCAGTGATTTATTTGCAGTGATTTAAATGCAGTGATTTATGTGCAGTGATTTATTTGCAGTGATTTATATGCAGTGATTTATTTGCAGTGATTCTTTGGTTTCCATCACGCTCTCGAGACTCTGCGTGCAGGACCAGGATGTAGGACCAGGATGTAGGACAAATCAATAAGCAACAAGTGGAGAACGTAGTAGCAGTTTTGTTTTGTTTTCGTGAGACGTGCACCAAGCACTAATGTCAAAGATGAGGATCAAGTCATTTGTAGTAGCAGACGACACTGCCACACCCTTCATTATGTGCCCGAGAGAAAGATCAACAGTGTTACGTCAAGCTACTTCACTTAATATTGTGTCGTCTGCTGACTTCAAATATCAATGGCGTGTCCTTATGAATGGCATTAATAAGATAAACGAATTGCGGTGCAATTTGTTAGGATGTTTTGAAGTCTCAGAGGCGACCCGTAAAGACAGAAGCCATTCAGGGTTGATGTAAGTGGGATCATGGAAACTTAGTACTGGAGAAATTATGATCCTAACACCGCACTTTTCAAATTCAGTCTAATTCGACGAGATTTTAGACTGGGCATGTGATTGATAGCTGATAAACAATGTAGGCTTAACTATTTTTTTTAAACAGTCATATATTTCGTCAATGTAAGATGCGCTGTCAATACAAAATGTACTGAAATGTAAGATGTGCTGTCAATATAGGCCTAATATGTACTGAAATTAAGATGTGCTATCAATATAATATGTACTGAATGTAAGATGTGCTGTCAATGTAAGATGTGTTGTCAATGTAAATTGTGCCGTCAATTTGAGATGTGATGTTAATGTAAGATGTGCTGTCAACGAGAGATGTGCTGTCAAACAAGATGCACTGTCAATGGTGAGACTAGCACAGAACCGTTAGTTTATTGTGGTACCAGACAACCCTTTTTAAATTTTTAGTACGCAGAGTTAAAATGTACCAAACAAGCACAGCAGGTGAAACGTAACTAACGCAAGGAACAGTGTGATTACTTTTACTCCTGTTAGCAGATGGGTCTTTATAAGCACTGGACAGTCCATCTTCACCCTCCCATTTGCACCATTAGTGAAAGTTGTTAACACATGCTACTTGTGTCCTGAAAAAGAAAAAAAGTATATTACTAATCGAGTTTTTGCAAGACAAGATTAGATAATTATGTTAACATTTACATCAATCATAGAGAGTTATCACACGTCGAATTTGCGACAATGTTCTATTGGGGATTCTCATCTACGGTAGATAGTTCTAAATAGCTTGTTGATGTATTGGTGTATAGATTATAAGAAGTATTGATATTCCGTGCATTTTAAAAAGTAGCCTACATTTTTTTCCACACTTTTAGTTTTAGCACAGTAAATTAAATTTTAAGCTCCTTCTTTTGTAACAAAAGACAACAACTATTTCTTAGTTGTCAGCAGCGATCTTTTATTATGACGACCTAGATAATTGTAGTTTTATTTTTTTTTTAAACTTTCCCAATATTCCTCTTATTAGTTTCTTATGTTTTCATATATCTCTTCATATATCTCTTCATATATCTCTTCATATATCTCTTCATATATCTCTTCATATATCTCTTCATATATCTCTTCATATATCTCTTCCACAGTTCTAAATATCGCGTTTTTTTTTCTTTGTCTATGTTACTGTATATTTTGCCTTAAAAATACATAAACCGGATATTACAAATCGAAATGTAATGAAAAAAGAGATTTCTGCGTTTAGAATTTATAGAAATTACAGTAGTCATTGCGAAATACTTCTTAAAGAGTACGCATGTTGATTTTATGTAGGCCTACTTCGATTCATCACTAGAACAAAATAAATATGTGTTTCTGTATTTACAACAACAACAAAAAAAAGACCAAAAGACACACCTCTTTTTTAAATTCTTTATAGGGCTTAATGCTATAAAACGCATGCCAATGCTATAAATATAATATGCATTTATTCGACTTTGATTTTTGATAGGGCTATCTGTATGCTGTAAACCCACAGTAAAGGAAAAAGGAAAGGGGGCACCAATATTGAGTCTTTTACAACTTTGCTCAATCGGTCGCGCTCATCTCATTTACTAACCATTTCCAAATTGCGACTATGTCTTTCCGCTAGATAGGTCTACTACGTTATTGCCTAATTCCTCTGATCATGTCCTTTAAATGTCCATTATTAATTCATTTATTTTTGTAACAGATTTGAACAAGTCACCGGATGGAGGACTCCTGGGCTGACAATCTGATTCGAATAACACTTTTGCTCGTCTGCTACTTTGTATCGTCAGGAACAGACGAGAGTCATTCTTGCAGACGAGCACCTTTCCTGGAAAAAAGTTCTTTTTTTTCTTTCCTGGACAGTACGTATAAGTTTAGTATTGTGAGTGAGTGTGTTTGTGTCTTCGTAATGTAAATGTATGTTGAATAATCATACCATTAATTTATATTCTAGTTTCGGAAAAAAGATTAAGACATTCATTAGAAACATGTTATGTTGTAAACTACCAATTGTTTTTAACATAACATTTTAACTTTTCCCCCCCTTCTAGATGAAAAGTCTACAGTTAATGGTATGTGTCCTTACGAACCTGCCAGACTTTCCCGTTCAAGTCATTGTTTGAGCTATGTTCATAACTTTAACACCGCTCATTTGGCAGACGAGTGCATGATCACGTCTGCTAAAAGCTTGTCAACTAATAAAGGAAACAAAAGCAAGGCCGTTGAGGTGAAAGGTCAGACGAAGAAAACATCCGGTGTAGTAAAAAAACTGAAGGGCTCCAAGCGCCAAAGAAAGAAAAAGAAAAAGAAAAAATTGGGAAAGAAAAAAAAGCGAAGCTGACGAGAGACATGCAGAGGATTCTGGTCTTGTTCTTATTGTAAAGCAAGTTTCTGTATTCTGCTAACATCTCATCGTGTGGTAATACATGGGACTCAATATTAGTCATCGATGTCTCTTTCCATCATCCTGGTCATCGATGAATCATCATTCATTTGACTACTGAGCTAAAGAATCGGACATGCATTTTCGTTGAATTCTATGGATGATTGCAATTTACCAAGTTTGGAAACTAAATTCCATCATTATACCTACATGGCATTTTCCATATATTTAAAATTCCATTATTTCATTTTTTTTAGATTGTAATTTCTTGAAATTATGAAAAGTTGATCTATAAATGACAAACCAATGTTCGATAATTGACGTATATTTTACATGACTGGCTGACTAACTGCTATTTCCTTGGTGCTTTTGTCGACGTCTCGTATTCTGCTTGATTTCATCTGCAACTTCTCTCAACAACTTTTAGCATTAACTTTGTTGTACTAGACTATTGTTGGGTATCGAATGTAATGAATCTAGCATTGAATTCTTAACGAAACACGGTTCAAGTAAAAAACAAATTAAATAAAGAAGCCGTCCAGGGAACTTAATTGTGAAATACTGATTGTTATATACGTTGACCAAACAATCAATGCAATAATTGGTGATAAAATTGACAAATTTCCTTAAAAGATAGTAGTCCACGACATGTAGGCTATAAGTCGTTAAAGTGAAACCTGTGTTTATGTATCAGTATGATAACATCGCTACACTTAACCGATCTAGGAGTAGTTCGTATATTATTGTGTTTTATTTTTATTTTTTTAAAATATATTTTGTTTTGTAGAGCTATAAACAACTTCTTTTTTTTTAAATTGATATCACGGTCAGCAAAATGGAGGTACACTAACCACACCCGTATATATGCAATACAACCAATAAACTTACTTACTTACAGATATCACCCTTATTTGAGTATGGGCCGCCAACATTAGATATCCATAGTCCCCTGTCCTGGAGCATTCTTTAGTTCCTGTTTCATGTGTAACCAAACATTAATATGTCTGCCTTTAGCGATTTCGAGGCTAACCAATACTAGAGCGAAACAAAAGTTATTAATAGGAATACGATTCGGTCTTTTCTATGCATTGCTTATCATTTGTTCTCATTATACTGTTATTACTTGTATTGCTTCTATTAAACGCAAGACCTTCGGGTGGGGTGGGGCCCTACTATGCCAAGACTAAATACCACAAGACGGCTTCTCTTCACCACCTCGTAGAAAACCCTACTAGGAAAAGTAACCCAGTTGTAAATCTGGAACACACACACATAGCATACACCTTTCATCAGGAATTATCATATATTTGTTGGTAGAAAAACAATTGGTTTCGAATAAACAATGAGGTTTAGCATGACAAAACATTTTTTTTTTTTTTTGCTGGGAATAAACTATCAGGTTTTATCTGACAAAACTTTACGCTCAGGATAAACAGGTTTAGCAAAACAGAAACCCAAACGGAATAAACGCCCGAATATGACATGAAACATTTCACAGGGGCGTAGCATCCATGGCGTAAGGACTGGATTTGTTGTTTTGTCACTAAGCCTTCATATCATATTCTTGAACCCGGGCCCTCAGGTACAATATAAATAACCACTAGACTATAAGATGATAACCACTAGACCTGTGATGCCCATCCTAATTCAATCTGCGGGTCATTTTAATTTCCAACTTTACTGTCGCGGGCCACATGATGGAAAAGATACAAAAACTTAATGAAATGGACCTGAAACTAATTTATTTCAAATCCGAGGATCTAGTACTTACATTGAATTATTGGGATATTTGAATTTTCTCTTTACACTTCAAAAAATGTAGTAAGTTCTGTTTATAATTTATTATTCTTTAAAAAAAAAAAACAGCCACACTTTCTTTATAAAAACAAACATGTTGGCTATCTATGGTATTATGTTCTACAAAAAAGTAAAGATCCATTCACTTTTCCTAGTAGATTCTATAGTCCTAGTTCATGAACACACAAATGTGAAATGCCTTGGTAGAACAAAGTGAAGTAGGTAAAGAGACATTATGAACATTTTTTTTTTGGGATGGGGGGGGGGGGGGGGGATTTTCTATATTTTGTGCTGACGTTTCGGCGGGCCGGATTGAAGAACGTCCGGCCCGCGGGCCGTATTTTGGGCATCACTGCACTAGACTATGAGATGATATGACACTTGTGAGGCTAGTCCTTGAGAAACCAGTTCTATCTGGTGTAAAATGGCACACCAGCAAGAATAAGCACCCAATAAGACATCACCTGAGCATAAGTAGACACTAGACTATAACATTGTCATCCTAATTGTGAGGTACTTTTGACTAGCCAGCTGTATAGTCCACCATCCGCTTACACTGTTGTCTGTCAAGTGTATTAGATGAATGGAGTTAAAGTAACTGTTCCAACTGAATTATTCAAAGACCAAATGAGCTGTGAACAAGGGAGACTATTGACTAACTTCTTTTTAGTAGGTGATAATGTCTCTCCTTGCAATTATTTCAAACACTTTATTCTGTAAGTTTAAACTCAAAAAAAGGTTTTGTTTTGACTTTGTTATTTGTATTTTTTTTTTGTCAAAGTAAATAAGCTTGAGCAATATTTCCCTGTCTATTGAGCAGGTCTCATTGGTCTGTCTGACAGCAAATGTTTTTCTGATTTTCCATTGATCTTATCAATGTTGTTGTTTGAAGATATTATTTCTTACCTTTATTTTCTGTTTTCAGATGTGATATTTTGTAGACTTTTATACAATGATATCTTGAGAAATTAAAACTTTGGCTGTCAGGTCAAGCCATGCTTGTTTTGGTCATAGTGTTATGAAATTATATCAAAGACAAATGAGAGATAAGAATGGAGAAAGAAGGTTGACAGATCTTGTGTAGTGCCCCAACGGTACAGCAGATCAAAGGATAGGTGCAAGTGAATGCAAAGTTAGATGTGAACCTGGAGTAACCAGTTCCCCTTTCAGACCTTGTGGTCTATAGGGCACATAATGTAAAGTTCATCTGTTTTTTGTGGCCTACGGTTAACGAGGGTGTCATGTAGCCAGCACAACGACCAACCGCCTTTACTTTTCCCCAACTAATATCAGGTACCCAATGGAGCTGGGTGGACTAGAGGCGCCTAAGGATTCCGAAGTTAAAAATCCCAGTCTTCACCAGGATTCGAACCCGGGGCCCCCGGTTCGGAAGTCACCGCTCAGCTAACGCGCCTCTCCTAGCCTAACTGAAGTCTATAATTGATGTAATTGTTTTGCAAAAGATTGATCTCTTATTCGAATCCTGAATAAAAAAAAAAAAAATAAAAAAAAATAAAAAAAAGTCAAACGATCTTCACAATAAAATTAATGTTCACGAAAATGAAGTTTACAAGATTACTATTCGTTTTAATTTAGGTTTAACTTATAATGCATACTAATTAGCTTTTTCTCTTTAAACAACAGCTTGCATAACTGATTTTAAAAATTAGATTTTTCGCTTTCAGAACAAAAAAGAAATAGCCGTTGCATCAGAACTTTGAATGGACGGACAATTTGACACAAAACTAATAGCGTCTTTTCCCCTTTCGGGGGGCCGCTAAAAATTTGTGTAATCAGCTTTGTTCAATAAAATCTCTATGCTCTTTCTTTATTCCTATATCTTTAAAAGTGTAAAAAAAAAAACAACAGGAAATGAAAAGTGGATTTTTTAAAAAGTCAGTATAATATGTATATAAAAAAAAATAAAACCAACAACAATTTTTTTGTTTAGTGAAATGCTACCTTTTATTTTCACCGAGATGAGAAAGGAAAAAAACACCTGTAGTCAAAATACATTACTACCCAGCACACATTCACACTCAATACTCAGCATGTACTGAACACAGACTACGCAAAATGTATATTTTATTTAGATAATGTCCTACAACATTTTTGGGTAAGCAACTGGGGCTACAATATTGTTGATAGGGCTTTCTGCCCATGCGTTGGTCTGTGTACCAATAATTGCTGGCAATGGAGGGGGAGGGTGAAGCTTGAGGAAATAATTAACTATTTGAATGATCAATAACAAACAGCAACTTTTTCATTAAGTCCTATCACAAGTGGCTGGGATTCAAGTGTCAAGAACTGAGATGCCAACAGATTTTTACAACGTTACTTGCACTCAAACGTTCAATGAACAGAACAAGGTCTTACAGTATGAAATGGACACAGAGCCCCTTTCAATTTGCTAAATTCACTGTAAGTTATGAGAACCCAAGTTATATCAGGGACATCTTGGTTGAGTTGACAGCCTGGTGCTATATACAGTTTATTGTTCCTAATAGTTTGATGGCATTGACTTGAAGACATGAGAACATTGGTTTTAAGAGTTGTATTCTAAAACTATTGAGCTCTCACAAGGTTACAAAAATTAGCTAGATCAGTCTATATCACAGTCAATCATCAGTCTAGATCTTCAGAGTCACTTGACTATATCAGTCTAGTTTTAGAGTTACTTGACTATATCAGTCAACTGACTATTGTCAGTTAATAACAGTCTATTGTACGAAGTCACTTGACCATATCTAGGTCTATAGAGTCTCTACAGAGTCATTTACACACCCGACAAAATAGAGTGAACAAAATAGCGCAAACAATTTAGCGCCAATATTTTTTAAAATTATAATTAATTATCATTCAATTTGCAGTCAACAATTCATATATCGTAAGATCTTAATATATAAACATTATAGAATATGTCTGCTAAGGTGGAGATACTATATCTAGCTTGCAGTTTTACTTGGTTTAAACAGTGTATCTAAGAATCCTGTTCTCATTGTACTCAGGAAGTGAAAGATCAACTAGTAGACATTGGTCCTACTAAACTACATACAGTGAATTAAAATGCCATCAACAGCTGAGACTTTATCCTTAGACACCAAAATTTGTCAATGTTGTGATATTTGATATCCTGATTTGATCAAAGAGTGCTTTCTGACTTTATTACTACACACATTTGTAAAACACATATTTATATATCTCACCCTTTAACTGGGTCACCACATAAACATAACACATTTTTGTAGCAAAATCTGCATTTTAAAGATTTGTAAATGAGAAGTACTCTATTTCTTTACAAATACGACACTTTTGGTAGAGGCCTCAACAAAAAAAAACCTGCACAGGATCTTCACTTACTAAAAACCTGGTACTTATGATTACATATAAATAAGTCTGCACTATTTTGTCTTGCCATATTTTGTCTTGGGTAACCCTTTGTAGTTGCTCTGGAACATTAAAATGTTAAGATAATCATGAATGTATATTTGCCATCTTTTCCTATGTTTGAACCAGCCAGTACAATCCTGTCTCATAAACCCACAAGTAATAAAAAAAAGTTTGTGAATAAAACAAATAAGAATTACAGCCATTATCCAAAAATGTTTTATAAAAATCTATCCAAGTGTTCAGGAGGGAATGACCAAAAGATATCACAGATAGGACACAAACAATTTGACTTTCCAAACTCTACATGCACTCAAGTTCTTAAAGTGGGATCATGAAGTGACTGTCAGGTATACCTTCTGAAATTAAGATTGTTACATCCTAGTCCAAGCCTCCAGCACTAAAGCAGGGGACGGCAGTGGCTAGGGTTTGAACCAAGGACCATCATATCATGACAACAGTCTGGAGTGCAAACCACACAACCAGTCAGCTTATCGCATGCCCAAGTAGACATCAAAAACATGTGACTGGCAATGACTGCAATACATTGCTATGCTTAACAAATGACTGCCAATGACTGCAATACATTGCTATGCTTAACAAATGATTGCCAATGACTGCAATACATTGCTATGCGTAACTATGACAGCCAATTATCACAATATACTGTTTCATTTGAATAGTGAGAATCGGAACATTCTGCTAAAAAATCTTTAACAATTGGCTTAATTTCATTTAAAACACAGTTTTCTTTGTACACTTTAAAAAACCTAGATGTGAAATCAGCTAATAACTCACTGTTGTTATCTGTAATTAAACATTCAAATATTTGGAAAAAAAACCAAAAACAAACAGTAAATGATTCAAAAAGAACATAAACCAATCAAAATTACAACCATGTTGGCATCGCAGAAAAATAAATCTTGAACAAATGCTCAATTAAACTATTTACATTCGAGTTTCATCAATGTCAACACACGCGTCGGATGTTGCTTATAAATTATAATCATAGAATAAACAAAGTAATGTTGCTATAGCAACCAATAAAACACTGTAAGGCTAAGACAAAACTGAATGTTAGCCAGAAAACAAACCAACAAACACACCACCTTTACACAGAAATAAAAACTACAAGTCCATGACCTGTGACCCATAAACATGAACATTACCACCAGTGCATCTAACACCAATTGTTTTTGTACTACAACTCAATAGTAAAACTAGCACTATGTTAAATGGACCTGGATGAGAATGACCTCACATTAAAGGAAGTTTAAAAAAAAAACAAAAAGAAAACCTCTGAGCTATTTTGGTTTTACAGCTAAAAATTTTTAAAAAATTCAAACCTGTATATTTGTTTAAACCTCTTAGCCAGCAGTTGGGTAATAAAGCACAGCAGTAGGTTTAATGAAGAAGCACCAAAGGTTTAGAAAAAAAATGTTTCTGTTTTAAGTCCAAGTGATTACATCAGCAGCTAGCAAGATTTGTAACAAAATAATGAAATACAAAATATTGGGAAGCCAGCAAATATAAATATATATAGCACACATATCCACTAGAGAAGCACTTCACTGGGACTGTCAACAAGTACATAAAATATACACATCTAAGTATCTAGCCTTTCATTGATTTGTACAGTCAACATTTGACTAAAATAATCCTTGCAGATAAAATGATATACCTATATGATTGTATTTACCCGTAACAGAGTATTGTTTCTATGAAACAATTATTCCTATGGACCATAGTATCATAAGCAACCAGGTTACCCGAAGGTCAACAATAGAACAAAAATATTTTCCTTCAGCCTACTTCACAAAAAGAAACAATGAGACAAAATGGACTAACCTTGAGTTGAGACACCAAGTTCTTTCCAAAAACATCTTTCTTCAGATTTGTAATAGACTTAATATATAACAATGCCCAAATGTGATAGATGTTCAAAGGATGCCTAAATAATTCATACATTTATCCCAAAAATGTAACTAGATATAGAGTCAGAGATGGATTTACTGCATCAAGACAAGGGAACCCCCCTCCACATTTCAATTATATAACTTTTTTAACAAAATATGTGCCAATTAAATAAATGAAAATAAGGGAAATACAATGAAATGTACAAGTACTCTATTTCTTTCTGTACAAACAGGAACTGCCTTTAAATTAAGTGCATCATAATGAAGCTTGAAGAGTGTAAGCGGTTACTAGAATCTGGCACTGTATAGTTTTCACCCAGTGAATAATAACACAAGTTGCCAAAGATAAAATGACCAGGAAAACATTAACAGTAGTAGCCAAAGAGAATAAACGTGCTGCTGGTGAAGGAAATACTACATCCCTCACTAATCTTTGGACTCAAGGAGAAGCCGAAGCCTTATTTATATTATTAGTGAAGGAAAAGACTAAAAAGTTGTGCACATGTTACATCAATTACGTGGAAAACATATCAATGCATGAAATCCTTTCTTTATACCTAGATATATCATAAAAGACTAGATACATGAATTTCAACTAAACAGTTAATAGATATTTCAACTAGTCAACAATAATTCAAGATACAAACAATTCATGTGTTGGCACTACTCCAGTACAAAGTAATTGACTGAGGTCTTGTGACAAGCGACATAAATGTACACATTTACCTCCATGACAGGAATCATTGATCACCAATACAAATACAAAGCAAAAGTTTGAAACTGGTTCAGAAAGCAAAGAGAAAGTCAAGAGATGTTTCAAAGTGTTCACAAGTTTGTACAGCTCATCAAAATTATTGAACTAACAGAACAATTATTGCATTATTTTTTGTAGTAATTAATTTGGGGGGGGGGGGAATAAAGCAAACTTTGGGAAAAGAAAATATTCTTCACATGCTAAAATATTAATAAATATTCCAAAAGAAAACATTTTTCATGTTACCTTTAAATGTGGAGAAAAAAAAGTTTTTTGTATGAACTTGAGTGAAACTACAAAGAATAAAAACTAATGCTGTTCTTGCTGAGACATTTTCATCATAATGTCAAACAAACAACAGCAGAAACAAATGTTCCACTAAATAGTGTGAACTGTGCTGCTTCTGAAATAACATAGACAATTATCACACATCATAATCACAATTCATAAATATCAACATAAAAAGATGAATCATCATATGTGAAACAATCCATAAAGAGTAATACAAATTAGTTATTATTTCCAACTAAAAAGAAAAGTAAATTTAAGTAAATTTTGATAAACAGCCTTGATCAACAAACAACCAATCATTAAAAGTTGGCATCTATTTTCATGTAATCAGGCCAAACCAAATCAAAAACATCAAGTTATGTTTATATGTTTAACTCTGCATTTGCTTACTAAAATCTGTGAATAGTTGTCATAAAGATAGCTTTGATAGTATTTTGATCTGCTTTAAACTCTGCCTAGTAAGAAATAATGGCTTCATATTATCTATTTTGCTTGATGATTTCAATGTTTAGCATAATCTTGTTGGACTGACTTGCTTTTTTTATAAATTAGTCAGTGTCTTAAATACTTTTCTTATTTAGGATCTTAACAATATAGATGATTTAAAGAATTTAAAGATTTCATTACTTAAGAGCAAGCAAAACAAGGCTTAAAAAGTTAATACAAGAAATAAAAAAACATGTCATGGCCACATTCCAACATGGATGGTTGAAACACACTTCAAATTACCATATAGGAGGCCACAGACAAAATTGACAAAGAAAAGCTGATTGGACAAGGACAGATATGGAAAGTCTTTCTAACATGTTTTTTCAAATGGTTATAGACAGGCAGGCGCAGAGAACCTTGGTCCCATGCATTTTGTTAGTAGCTTCATGACAAAAGGCCCAGTGGACTATATTGATAAGTGACACATTAAAACTATCATGTTTTTATGTCATAAATAAATGAGATTCTAAAAACACAAACTTACAAAAATTTTGGAACAATTTTCATTTTCATGCTAAAAATCACAAAGTACTGGAAGTATTTTAACTAATTAGCACTTGCCAAATACAAATAAACAATCAATGGCATATTTAATATTTTGTGTAGTATTTCCACATTCTTCCATTTATATTTCTTACTATTTTTCAATGCTTTAATTGTGCTGACTTTATCCTTATTTAATAATTCTACCCAGAACCTTTCATGCCTAATGAGAAATAACCTAAATGCAAGGATGATCAATACAATTAAGATATTTTACATAATGAATAAATATTTCAGCACTGACAATTATCAATGGCCAATAAATGTACCATTCCTGAACTATATAAAGAACAAAATGATATTGTGACACAGTTCTGACTAAAGTTTTTGGCCCCTAAGAAATCATGAAAAATAAATATAACAAGCATGGTTTTCAGATAAATATCTTTTGATTACATAATTGATATTTCAATCAATTGGAGATGAAAATGTGTGCAAAAGAAGGAATTTAAGAGACAGAAAGCAATGTCTATGATAAAAATAAGAACAGCCTAATAGAACACAGCCAAATGAACAACAAAATAAATAAATGTAAGTTCATAGCCATTCGATATCACTTATCTATTCAAATAGATTAGCTCAAAACATGTGCCAAAGATAGGAATAGAGTACCGGTACTAACATAAGATCTACAGGAAATGCCAAAAAGTTGTTTACCCACTAACAAACATTCATGCTGCTTGTCAAATCATATGTTTTTGATATGCAACATCATCTTAATACAGACGTTGTTTTGTTTTTACACAAGATCAAAATCACACATAAAACCAACATACTTTAACTTCAAATCTGGAAAACTTGAAGTGTAGCAGTGACCTAGCTTGAAGTGTAGCAGTGGCATAGCTTGAAGTGTAGCAGCGACTTTAACATTTGTCACCTAGAGTGCAGTTTGATGTACATGTTTCTGGAAATCTGTGGAGACTTTTCAGCAAGAGATGAGCCTGTGAACAATAACAGTATTTCTCTTATCAGAACTTTTACTATTTTGGAATTATTTAGAATAAATACTAACTTATGTATTTCTTTAACAACAAGCACAAGATATTTTTTATTACATAAAAGAAATGTATGCTAATCTGTTTATATGCCTAAAAGTTAATTAGGGAGTCATATGGCCAGGACAACGACCAACCACCTATACTTTTACAAATTACAGGGTTTCAATAAGAAATTCCAGGAGTTTTCCAGGAGAAATTATTCATTTAAGGAGTTTTCCAGGAGAAATTATTAGTTTAAGGAGTTTTCAAGGAGAAATTATACATTCCAGCACTTTTCTCTGGAGAAATTATGAATTCCAGGACATTACCGTTAGGAATTATAAATTCCAGAAGATTTCGTGGAGAAATAAATTCCAGGAGTTTTCCAGGGGAAGTTATGAAGTCCAGGACATAAAAAACATGGCAAAAAATTATATAGTCAAAGTTGGTGTAATTTAGGTTTGGTAAATACTCATGATATACAAAATTTCTCTTATTACTGTCCAGAGATTAGCAAATTCAGTGTTGACATACAGGCTAAAGAAAGTATCCAGTCTATCAGAATTGACACTGAAGGACTGTAATGCAGCAGAACTTATGGTTAAAATGGAATCATACCATTGTGTAAATTCACATTTAATGCTATCACAATGATCTGTAAGACATGGCCAGGAAGAATCAAGTTGCTCAAAGTGGCATCTAAGTCCTTTATGGCGCTCTATCAAAATCTTGCAATGGGTATTTGGGCTTTAACCATTTTAGACTCTGTCCTTCAAATGAGTTTTCAATGAGTTTGAGAACTGTTATTAGCAGAGACTCTCTGCTCTTCATCTGGGAATTTAAAACATCCCTAGCACTGGCTTTACTTTTAATTTCTTTGACAGCAGACTTGGCTTTCAAGCCTATCTCAACTTCTCCTTGATGTAGAAGGTTTGTGTGTCTGTCAACAGAGCTACATTCTTTGAAAACAGCAGGAGTCATAAATCTTGGCTACTATGACCGAATCTTGGGTAATAAAGGGCAAGAATGGCGCATCTCATTAATATTTTTTTTAGAAAAGTTTTCAAAAACTTTTGCGAATGAGATGAAGCTTTTAATTTTGGCAATATGTAGTACATCATCCAAATAGTCTTAAGATGCTCAAAAGACTAGATGTTGATTGCCTTCTTAGCAGTAATTAAAGATTGTATGAATTTGTGGGGATTACTGGCATAGTTTTAAGTGTAGGACGGCAGTCAAGGTGGCAGTTTTTTTTTACTGTAATGGGTGTAATCATCAAGTCGCCATCTGATTTACCAGACTCTCACTTGTGTTTAATTGATTTCAGATGTGATATAGTGCTGCTTTGTTGTTTTTTTTTACAATAATGACAAAAAACTTAATGGTCACTGACGGACAATATTTGAAGCCAAGATTTGTAGATCCAGCTATATTTTTTTCAAGCCTCAGTGCATTAAATATGTCTTTTTTGTATTTAGGTATTTTAATACAAATGTAGGTTATAGATCTAATATTCTAAAACAGTTTAATGATCAAACAATCTCAAGTAGATTAGATCTTTGATTCTTGAATAAGACTAGATTCTAGATGAAGCTTAGATCGAATACATACAATAAGAAATGTAAATCTAAAATAGATCTAGATCTATTTAGGTCAATTAAATTCCAATTGCAAAGAAGTAATATGATCTTATGTAGTCCCATGAAAATTTCGAATTTATTTCCGCCTGCGCCGGCTCATTCTCTGTTTTAATGGTGTTAATTTTTTTTAAATACCATTTTTTGTTTCCAGGACATTGAATGAAATAGTTTAAAATTCCAGGAAATTTAAATGATTTTTTGAGTTTTTTTTTTAATTCCAGAGGCTTTCCAGGACATCATGGAATTTCAGGAGACTGCAGGAACACTCCATACATCAGGTATCTATTAGAGTTGGGTTTACTCAAGGGGTGTCCTAAAAACTTAAGTTGAAAATCTCAGTCTTTACCAGGCCCTCAGTACTAAAGACAAGCATTTTACCCCTCAGCCACCATTTTGTGTAATATTGTATTAGTAATTTATATTTAAACCATTTCATGTTTCTTTGTTTCTAATTTGGTAAATAATCTTTTAAGTACATTCAATAGACACTCTATGCAATGATTCTCAAATATATTATGTGCAGGCACATGGTAATTCATTATTTGTAAGCCTAGGGACAATATAATTGTAATAATATTTGTAATATTCAGTGTGAAAAACTTCAAGTCTCTGAAATATGCTTCAAGTAAACACCTTGATACGTTGAAGCAGATGTATACTAAGGATATAATCAGAAATCTGTCACTAGCATACATAAAATAGAAGAGAAACATTTGAACCCCAGGGTACAGTTATGTTACAAAAGAGGGATGGGATGATTGCTTTTTTCTATTTTTTGCCATTCTTTCTGTCCCAGTCACACCAATGCATTTATGAAAAAAAACATTTTACCCACTCACGAACCATATGACTGAGAAACAATTTAAACCGCCAGTAATCAAATCAAATAACAAGTAAAATATAGAAATCCTTAAAAAAAAAAAAAAAAAAAAAAAAAAGCTCATCTAAAGGGGAAGAACTCCTTCCTTTAAACTATATCTACCAATAATATACAAGTTATTTCCCTTATTCAATATGAAACAAAATAATAAAATACCAATAATTAATTGACTAATGCATATTTTTGTTAATCGATTCATGTTTTCATAGGTACAATAAATAATTATTTAGAGTATCAACTTAATCGGAGAATGCTTGAGGAAAAAATCGCATTTACACTCAAATAGGACTAAACCCAACAAATTTAGCCATATCTGTGAATACTGATGTAACAAGTTTCCCACAAAATATTTAATTACCAGTAATTAATTGTCTAATTTTTATATTGATTCATGTCTATGTCAAAGAATAATTGAGCAAAGTTTCAACTTGATCCTAGAATGGGAGTGGGAGAGATAACATGTACACACTTTTTACCAGGCAGACAGAGTGAGTTGATATAAGCTTTGAAAAAAAAGATTGAACCTCTTCTAGAAGATGAATATTAGCTTGTAGTACTGTATGCAGATGGCGCACAACAGAGGCATGACTTTCCATTTGTAGCCAATACAAGTTGCTCATAGTCCTCTCTCTAAAAGAGAACAGCAAATGTTCGTGAATTTGTTTATACATACAAAAATAAATACATTGCTGGCTTGGGAGGAAGAAGACCTACAGTCCATCCACAAATGGCTCCAGAAAGAACCTTTTCTAATTTATAAAATGCTTCACTATTATCAACAATTAAATAATTAACGCTATTTTAGAACAAAAAAACTAACTAGCTTAAATGATTTAAGTAAGCTTGGATAACTAACATATCATAAAAATATATATGTAAAAGAAAAACCAGAAACTGGTATAAAAATGATATGATTTCTTTCATTATATTCGTAAATCCTCCCAGATCTTAAAGCACTCACCAAGATGCCATATCTGGCTAAGGAGGGAGAATGAATGAGTTGTTTTTTAGCTTAGTTGGGGGCCACAGGTACAAATGTGAGAAACCCTGAACTAACCTAATGTTGATAGAAGCATGAGGACTCCAGATGGTTTTCATTTCTAGCTTACTTTGAAGTAGAAGTATCTTGTATGTGAGACCCATGGCAGACAGCAGCAAGAAGAACACACTAGAAACAAACAGTGAAGTAGTTATCACATCTAGATTAGAACAGTTAATCTATATTTTGTACATCAAGGCAAGACATTCAGATGTGGAGAAAGAAAATATATTTCCAAGTAAATAAGTTAGAATGTAAAAAGGGATATCAATTATAATAACTTGTGTCAAATTATCTTGACAATAATTCAGTTATTACATAAGCAGTATCTTAGTGTATTTCCAGGGGACATAAATAATACAACTCCTAAGTAAATGTATTGACCAAAAGAGAGATGACTCAACCATTTCAAAGAATCCTTCTAAATGGACTTAAATCTAGGGCTTTTCATTGTAATCAATTCAATACATAACATGACAGAAGTACAAGTAAAATGTTTAAAAAATACTTTATTTTAAAACAAAGCTCATATTGAGTGAAACTGCATCTATTATTTTGAAATGATCATGTAATTAAATTTCAATAGATCTATACTAACAATGACAGATTTGTGCTATTGGAAATATTTTTATTAATGTTTGTTGTTAATCTCACTTTAGCACAACTTTCATGCTTATAGCAGGCTCAGTGCACTAAGGTCCCATCACATTTGTGAGCAGTTGCTGTTTTTTTTAAGGAAGGGGGTTGGGCGCTGTTTGCCATTGGGAAGGTTTTTGTGTTGCCTTTTCAAAAGCAATTTTCTTTTTAAGTTGCTTAAGTCTGAACTCAAGGTACTGAGCCTCCACGATGGAAGGCTGACATGCTAATCACTGAGCTATTCAATTGCTTATATAAATAGAAGATTTTATAGACTAATGTTAGTTTTACATTTTTAGCGAAAGACCTAATTCTCCAAACAAGGCTTATCTCCCCAATGTTTAGTACATTTTCTAAATCAAACAAAATAAATATTAATTACGATTAATTGATTAACTAGTTGGTTAATTTGTTTCACTAACTCGTGTGTTGTAACAATGAATAATTGTGTAAAGTTTCTAATTGCTCTGAGAATGGGAAGTGGGAGAACTAACATACAAAAGGTCTACTTAATTAAAACATATTATTTTGGTACAATATTTCACTGACTGAAAGTCAATCAGCTAAATAAGGAGGAAGGTGAAGGTCTGTCATGACTCAACATTTACTGGATAAAGTGAATTGCATTAGATAAGTTAAAGACTTCAGGTCAAAGTGTGTTTAAGATAAGATACTTGGTGATTCAAAAAATAAGTTATATAATTTTCTTTAGTAACAACATAATTTGTAAGAATTTAGTTAGGATTTATTTGCCATATGTTAAACTAATCAACACAATTTTCTAATAGATGTGTTTTCAGCTCATAAATAATACAAATTGATGGGTTGCTGAGTAAGCACAAATAAAATCAAGACTTTCCAAATCAAGTCGATGAGTAACTTTGTAAAAGTATCTAAGACTAAAGCTAAAGTAAACTAAATTTTGTAAAGTCTTACAGTATAGTGCAAACACCAAGTAACATATTAGTACGTGGTATCCTGAAACAAAAAAAAAAAATTCTTTTCTACAAAGTATAATTATGTTTTTATGTTTTCACAATTTGTGAAATGCTATTATATAGTTGGTAGTCTGACAAAAACTTTTTTTTAAACAATAAATAATTATTATGGATTGCTTTTTAGTTTGTGTAAGAAATTGTGTAATAATCAAAAATGTTATTAAAACTTTTACATATTTCTATTTCTTTTTCTAGTTTGTTAATGTATGATACTTACTCTATGCAAAGCACATTAAATCATTTTCATTTGTATTTTTGTTTCCTTTATTTTGTAAGCTACACTAAACACGTTTACAGACAGAACAATAAAATGTTTTCCCTTAGAATTGAAAAGCATGCGTTTCAATTACTAAATAGTTTATGGTGATGTAAAAGATTCTTAGGCATTTATTGAATAACTTTAAAGCTTGGCGTAAATAAAGACATGCACAAACCTTTGTAGTTTTAATGAAAAAGAGTAGAAGATAGTCAATACATTTATGCAGTTAATACCTGGAATAAAGATTAGACAGTTGATTAATAAAATAATCATTACCATGATTTAAAAAAAACAAACAAAGAAGCTAATGTGTTGATGACCAGTCATTTTATCCCTAGTGACTTCATCCCTAATTAAATTTTTTGTTCTTAGTCATTGTATACTTGTGTTGATAAGGCTTTACCTTTAAGCCCTTATTTTATCTAATATATAAATATGTTTATTTAGAATGCTTTTTGATATTTTAGACATTATATTGTTTATAGTGTTCCCCCTACTCTCTTCATACTTGTTGAGAAATGAAATAATATATGTAAATAAATTGATATATTGTAATGCAGGGTTTGTATTTAGTTATATTGTTTCTATTTGATGTAAGAACGTCAATATTATCCTGTGCATATTGTATGACATAATGATCAAAGGCCAAGGTGTAGTGGAAGTAGAGAAAATCTTTTGAGAGAGAGAGAAGTAAGGTTAGAATAATTATGACCATGCCACTCTGCGCTTATAATATATCATCAAAGGCCAAGGTGTGGTGGATGTAGTGGAAATCTTTTGAGAGATGAGACTATTAGAATACTTATAATCATGCCACTGATAACTTATCTCCCAACAGCCATCTTTCACTTAATCTTTATTTATCAATCGTTCTGGACATGAAATGACCAGGGATGATGTGACCAAAGATGAAATGACAGGGAACCTAGAGTGTCCCATAATGTAGGTGTCAAGATCTCATGTTTTGTGTAAATAAGTGTTTACGACAAATTAGGTTCAAGAAAATATTCATATAAATAAAAATAGACATGGATTTTTCCATAGCACTAAAAATAGCCAAGAAATTGACATTTTTAGCACATTCTTCAATGATATAGTAGCTAACTTTTTTTTAAACAAAAAGTGTATGTAAACAAGATTAGACAATAAATTTGGTCATTCAAAATATTTTATACTACATATTATGTCTACTTTTGTGAAATTCTACTTTCCAGATTTCAATTGGAGGATTCAAAGTGTTATTTCTGAGAATTCTTCAGTTAATTAAGTATCTCCTGGTGGATTTAGGGTCATCATACTTAGTTCTGAGAATACCAAGATGCATTCACATATACATCTACCAATAATATACAAGTTAATTCCCTTATTCACTATAAAACAAAATAATCAATTACCAACAATGAATAGACTAATTGAGTATTTTTGTCTATTGATTTTTGTTTTGTTAGGTACAATAAATAATTGCTAACAGTATCAACCTGATCAGAGAATGTTTGAGAGAGAAATAGCATTAACAATTATTTAAGGGAACTAAACCCAACAAATTTCACCATATCTGTGAATACTGAAGTATTAGTTTCCCTTGTTGCTATTGTTTGATTTGTTACTTTTTTTTTAAATTGATTCATGTTTTGTTTATGTCAATGTAAATTTAAGCTTAATCCGAGAATGGGGGAGGGAAAAATAATATGTACACACTTTGTACCAGACAGACAGACAGAGTGAGCTGCTATAAGCTTTGTAAGAAGTTGTCATGAGAGATCAGCTTACACTGTTGGCTCACTAAGGAAGGTTGGTTTATGATCACTGTAGAATCTGGAATCTTGGATGCATCAACTTCCATTCTGCGGTGAATGACAGAGTTAAGGACTCTTCCTAGTGGACTTTCTGCATCAACATCATCTTCTGTGGTGTCTGACTCTGTGGTGACCTCACTGTCTAAATGGGCTAACACTTCCCCAGGTATGAGGCCTAGTGTTTCACTTCCCATCTGGTGGACGAAATGTTTAGTTTAAATATGGGTGAAGAAGTTATTCTTTTTTAAGCACAATTTCATTCCTTTTCAGGAAATGTAGTGGACACTAAGTTAGCTTATGTTTATGTTGATTGATGATTCAAAGAAACTAAAGTAATGCTATCAAACTATTTCTGAGAAACCGTAAGGAATAACACAAAAATGTGTTCTACTCATCACAAACAAGAATTATTCTCACATGTAAAAGTCAATTAAGTAGACTTCAGAGAAAACATAATGTATTTTATTTTTTTTTTTTAGAAATAAAAATAATAATAATTGTAATAATTAAAAACAGTTGATACCATACAAAAAATTCCATACTCAAAATAACCCTTGATTTTGTTTGAAGTAACATTAAAGCAGGCCAACAAAAATTGCAAATACTTCACAGTGCCTTGATAAGCAACATGAATCTGTTGTAAAGTGCTTAATTTTATTTGTTAGTGCAATAATAAATAAATATATATATATATATATATGATCACTAGAAACCTTATTGCTATAAAATTCTCTTAACAACTTACAAGAGAAATTAAACATTTCATGATACGGGAGTAGTGTAGAGTTAACTTTGATGTGCAACAAGCCAGAGACAAACTGCAGTTGTTACAAACTTAAGCCTTTAAATAAAATGCCAAGAGAGCATTTTTTGACCAAAATTTCAAACACTTAGATGTGGATGACAAGACAGAATGTGCTACAAATTTTGATTAAAGATAATCCTATCTTAGAAAATTTCATTCTTAAGCAAGAACCAAGCTTGTTCAATCAAGCAAATGTTAGTGTTTGATTTAAAGTATAATTTAGCTACTTTAAAATAAATATATATATTTAGAACTTTGTTTATAGTTGTGGCATTTTAAAATGCAAAACAATTTAGATCTAATACAAATTATGAAAAAAGTGACATGGATGATTTATAAACACTGGATATCTTTTCAGTTTATCAAAGAATAATGGACAAAACAATAGCATATCTTGTGTATTTCACAACACAATTCAGATGAAAGGCTTCTAAATAAATTTGCAGTAAGCCTTGAGTAAACAGGAAATACAAAGCTGTGTGTTCTTTAATTTTAAAAAATATACAACAAAAAAGAACCAAAAAAAAAAGTTACTTCTAAAGGACAGCTGGAAAACAAAATGGCCAATTACCTATAACCTGTGAAATAATAATTACTCCCTATATTCAAGCCATGAGTATATTTTTTTATACAGTTAAATTAATTAAAATGAAAATAAACCTAAAATAATATATTTTATGAATATCACAAAAGTAGATGGTAATTTCAGAAAATCTGATATATTTACTCACCATTTCTTGATTGAGTTTCCATAGAGTCACCAGTTTTTTGTAAGTAGAATCTCGGGACATGAATGAACCAAAAACATACTGAAAAGAATCAAAAAATTTTTAAACATAACTAAAACATACATTTTAAAGAATGTGCTAGCTCATTTGATTCTGAGAGTTATTACATAAGGAGCAATGTATTTAGCTTTTGTTTAATCTAAAATATGAAAAAAGGACATTAAATTCTTTAGTATCTATGCCACTGCATCATATCTTTCTACCACCTTGAACAAACAAACAAAAAAAAAATAAAATACTTTGAATGGCTTTATGTTTTAAACCTAGACATTTAAGGAATACAGTAACTTTGCAAATGACTACATTTACCTTATGATCAGCAACTTGTATTCCAATGGCATTTGGAATAATAAGAGCTAATTTTTCCCTGGTTATACTTATGACTTTATTTAATGGAATTTCAATCTAAAAAAAGATTATCATTTCATTAACAATACTTCATTAAAATCCCCTTATTAGAAATAAACACCAGAAATTAACTTACACATGTAATGTTTTAAACAGACTAAATGGCCTCTCTCCATGTCTACTGATCTCATAAAGTTTTTAAAATCAAAATCATCTTCAGACTTACACAGCGTCCTCTGGCTTTGATCTTTGAATAAAAGCACAGCCAATTATGAGATGCATACAACTGACCATGAAGAAGTATATCTCCCTTGAAGGCACAGGAAAAAGCTGGTGAATAAGTTTTACAAAAATCAATCAATTGTACAAAAAAAAAAGTTTTTTTTTCTATCAAGCTATTGTAAGACATTTGACATAACGATGGAATATATGATATATGATTATGGATTATGATTATGGAATATACAGTAATTATACATTTCATTATACATTATAATCAACAACAAGATGCAAGACCAATTAAAAAAAAAACATAATACCATACTCTCTCTAATCTGAACTGTGCAAACATCTAGCCTGAGCCCTATTAATTAAGTTGAAGATTTGAAAAGAAAATTTAATATGCAATGCTAAACCACAGCTATTCCATTGTATGTCTCTGAGTGATTCTTCTTTCCTGCACACAGCACCATTCCCCATGAATATATCTATCTAACAAATAGCCTCAAGATAACCATGTTAGGGATTATGGGCAAAAAAAGTTGAAACGTGTTCAGTTCAAGAAAGTGAAATTCAAGCAGCGATGGAAATAGCTAATCAAAAAGAAAAGCATCGGAAACTTCAAATCTGATTTCTCTGGTGATGAAAAGGGTGCCTAAGATCACTTCTGATCTCGTTGAAATACTTAAACTTCACTTTAACTTTTGTTATATTTAATAATCTGTAAAATGTTTGTCAACTTGCCTGAACTGAAACACTGGGTAGCTTTGACAAATTCACTAACGGCATTAAATGGGAAAAGAAATGCAAAATTAGCAGCTGTGGTCGCCAAACAATTTACCAGATTTTGGTTATAGATAATGAAAGCAAACTGCAACTGCATTAGGGGCCCTTCAAAAATCTAAAAAGGGTGTAGCTTAGATTTGAGAAAATAAAGTAAATCAAAAATGTTTTTAGAACAATCTCAATTGTAATGTTAATTTATCACTAATAAGATAAGATAAGATAAGATAATTTTTATTGTTCCAATCAAATGGAAATTCAGTTTGACTATAATTGACAACCTCATATTAACTACTGTACAATAACAATATTGATGCAAATACAAACAACATTCACACAATCCTTCTATACTATCGCCTTCAATGTTAGACAATATTGAACAAAAGTTATTACCGTATTTTTCGCCGTATAAGACGCACTTTTTCTTCTCCAAAACTGGGGGGGAAAAGTTGGTGCGTCTTATACGGCAAATACACATTTTACATGCATTAAAACTGCCCCCAACTTTGTGTGGCGCTTACTCGCAGTCCTTTCCTTATGCAGTGTGTGCTGCGGGCTGGATTTGGGGCACGTACTGCGGGTGTGGTGACTTCTGTGACCCTCCCTGCACGGCCAGGCTGTGTGTGTTCGGGCTTCCCTCTCCCTCCTATAGCGCGCCATGCCCCCCTCCCGACAGTCTAACCATGTGCTGCACGGGCATCATGCTGAGCTTACTGCCGGTACCTCCATCCATCAGCGAAGGCTGCGTCTCCTCATGTCTCCCGGAGCAGTCTCACTCCTTGCTGGGCAGTGTGGGCACAATTTTGCCGCTTCTCTGCATATCTCCGGGCACCCGATCAATCCATGCTGCCCTGAAATGTCCGCATGTCTGCCTCCTGGTTCCGCCTCCTCCAGCCAATGCTTACTGATGTCCGTACTCTGCCCCGCCCCGCTGATTGGATGCCCGTGATTGATGGGCAGAAGGATTGCTCCGCCCCCGAATCCCGGGGAGAAGATACCGCCCTCCCAGTTGATATAAAATATTTTAGTACAGTATTTGGTTCAGAATCTTTTTTTTCTAGATTTTCCTCCTTTAAAATTGGGTGCGTCTTATATGCCGGAGCGTCTTATACGGCGAAAAATACGGTACCTTTTTTTTTTTTTGTCGTCACAAGCTTATTTTAAATAAGCTTTTAAAGCTACCAGGAAAAGAAGAAATTGTGTTTACAAGTCTGGCTGGCAAAAAGAAAGAACTCAATATTGTAAAGAGACAAAAGCTGAGCTCGTTTAGCCACATTGTAAGACATGAATCATTATCAAAAGTCATTCTTCAAGGTGCAGTGGAGGGAGTATAAAGAAAGGGTCGTTCAAAGAAAAACTGGCTAAATAGCATAAAAGAATGGACCAGCCTCTCTCTTGATATCCTGCTAAAAACAACTGCAGACCAGGAAAAGTGGAGGGATTTGGTTATTCGAAAAACATTGCACTACAAAAAATTTTTAATGTTTCGGTTATTTCCTTTAAAAAAAAATTAAAAAAAGAAATAATTTTTATGTCTTCATGATTAACCCAATGGATTGGTTTATCTCATGGCAAATTCAAAACCAGCTTACATTCAATTGGGTACTCTTCCACTGGAGCAGATTTAAACAGCTTGTGAAAACGTTTGTTTCTTGATTTGTTTATGTTGCCTGGCACATCCTAAGGTTAAAAATAAACATTAATGAAACGAATAAGGAATTAAATGAAACAAAGTGGTATACCACCAAAAAAAAAAAAATACATTCTTGTCAAAAACTGTAGTTAGCCTTAAAATATCATGTAAAGAAAAACTTACAGGCAACTCTGGCGTTTTCTTTGCCGGGCTTTTTGGACTTGGACTTGGGCTGTCAATAGAAATCCATAACTAATTAACTGCTAGACTTTACTAGATTAAAAATTGATTTATAATGTCATGAAAAAAAAGTATCCTCAAAGTTCTACAATGTATTTAATTGTTTGTTTTCAAGAGATATTCTGTACTTATGCTTTCAATACATATCTAAACCTTGTAGAAGACAAAAACAATGTACAAGAGAAAGTTAAACAAAAGGAAGCTGTTGTAATTAGTTGTAATGAAGAACAAAGCAACGAATTGTTAGTCTTTTAATTGAAGAGTGTAAATAATGAAATTTTGATTTCATTAGACAAGCATTAAAGCAGAAATTAAAATTAAAGGGTTTTTTTTTGTTTACCAACTCTAAATCCCTAAGAAATAAAACTATTTTTCAACTTAAATCCTGATAATTTTGAGATGGTACTTAGAAGGTTCAGTAAAATTCAAGAATACCACATTTAAGTGTAAAACTCAAGAATAGTGAAATGGCTTTCTTATTATAGAATAAAAAATGGATTTTATAAAAAAAATTCAACATCACTTGAAAATACTGAGACCAAAAAAAAATGTACTAGTAATTTTAAAACATGCTTATTAAAATTATTTCTAGGAAGGAAAAAATGAAAAATATTTATATCACATTCTTACACATACAATTCAGACATATAAAATATTTTTAGATATAAAACTTTTTTTTTTTGTAGAAACTTCCAATCTTAAAATGAATCAATGAAAACAGAACTGAAGTGAATAATAAAAAGACTTGTATTTGAATTCTTTGACCAATTTAAAGTGATGTCATCATCAATGTGAATGTTCATAAAAGAAAAAAAAAGCAATGCGCATATTAGTTTGTAGAACATGGTAACTATACCTAATACAAAGCAACCTGCCACAGCAGTAATTTACTAGTAGATAAGAAAAGGCAGAGGGGAATCCAGAGACCATATGACTCTCATTCTTTTTAAACTTAAATGAACAATCATATTTCAGTCTAAACAAAATATTATTAAGGCTTAAAACAAATATTAAACACTATTTAAAAAAAGAAAAAATAACATACAAACAAGTGATTAGTATTTTAAAAAAATATCTGCAGTTAGATATGTCTGAAGTAATAAAAAAGCATTTAAGACAGCAGTATTCTAAAATCTTTTAAAGAAATGGATGAAAATGAAAAATGGCCATGCCATTAAAAACAACTTTGATTTATGTAAGCTTCAGATAGTACATTAATCCCTAAAATATTGACTGCATTATTTTCACTTGAGAATTCATACAAAAGGCTAAATCTCAAAAGGTGGTGTTGGCCAACTGTGCATGTCTGTTCAATAAAATATTTAAACTTTATTTTCTCATAATTTAATGAATGCACAAACTAATTTTAAAAAAAAAGTCAAGTTTCCTTTTTTTTTTATTTCTCGATTGTATAAAAGAAGATGTGAGAAACAAACAAAGAAATGTACTAGTAATAAACACAATGTTGTGATCAAAACAGAACTTTTTAATACATATGCTAGATTTTTAATTGACTCCTTAAGATTTTTTTTAAAATCTGACAGACGTTACCTTACAACTATGCATTATTTAATACAACTTTTTATGCTACATCACTAAATCAATTTTATTTGTGACTGTTACTAATGTGACACAGGTATCGATATAGTCACACTGAACTTTGGGATAGAATTGCTTTCTAAATAGCTTTAAATAAAAGATTTAGCAATTACAGTTTAATAAATTTAGTGTGATATTTTTAATAAACTGGTCTTGGAGTAACTTATTAGCATTAAATTGCTAAACACCAAAACGACTGATGTTTCAAACATTGCAAACACCATCCTATAATAAAATGCTGCCTTAAGTGTTAGTTTGTCAATATCAGCAACTCAAACACATATTAAGACCAGAATATCAGCAAAACAGCCGTTTCAGCAGTGCTTTTATGTTGTCCAACAAGAAATGTACTTTATTACTGTTCTGCTGTGTGGTGTTTTCAGGGTCACCTTTAGAGTCAGATTCAAATAAATGTGACTAGTTGTAAAACTTATCAAAATGCATGCAATTTCACTAAATGCATCAATCAGAAGATACAAGCACAAATTATTGATTCCTTTTGCTTAACATAGACTAACAATTTAAAAAAAAAACAGAAAATATCTCTTGACTTAGAAGAAAAAATACAGAAAAAAAGTGATTTCTGTTCCAAGTTACAAGTTGTTTTTTTTAAGATTAGTAATATGTTTGAAAGATGATATACAAAAAGATATACAATACAATAAATAGATAACAAATCAGTAACTCATTAAATTCAACAGTATGTTGTATAAACTGTAGAGATATGTCAAAGGCCTTAACTTCATTTCATTAATTACACTTATGTTACAGGTATCTTTAACTAACTTGCCATTATTTTCTTTTAGCTGAGTTTATTTGGTCAACTCGAAATATATTTGTCTGCATGTACTAATTGAAGAAAACAGAATTTAAAAAGTGACAAAGTAATTGCAGCTATTCTCTATTCATAGCTACATTGCAACAATTACTTTTAGTGCACTACTGTGACTCAAGAAAGATAAAAATGTTGTGGCACACTGAAAAACAAAACAAAAAAACAACTAAACTAATATTTTGATGCTAAAAAATTTATTCACAAAATTCCGCTGCTAATTTTTTTTTTTTTTTTATATTGCACTTTCAACTTATTAGAAAAAATTACCACATTTTTTGAGTTGGGGTTTCCGAACCTACAGTTGACATATTTCTGGAAATAAGACGTCTGAAAAAACATCAGAGCAATATATCTGGGCATTTACTCCATCAACTTATAGTTTATGAATATCTAACATGAAATGATGTTAATTTAACAGGTTTAAAAAAAAAAATTATGAAAATGATTGAGCCTGAGAAAATATACTCACTGACACTATAAGCGATTTAAAATCTGGAGCTATAAATAATTAAAATTCTGAAGTTTTCAGCACAAAGTAACAGTAGGAAACAAAACCCAAAAAACCAAACAATATGAAGACAAAATAATGTTGAAGATGTCAATATATATATGCTATACTAAAGCCAATTTCTACTTTCTTTGTCAGATCCAAAAAATTATTACCATTAACATTTAATGCTAGACAATATTTAAAAACACATTTCCATAATTACCTTCCATCTGATTTATTCCCTGATGTTACTATGGCTATGCCGATATCTGTGGCAAACTTTTGACCTGTGAATAGTAGTGTAACTTTAGAATATATTTATGTCAACTAATGAAGCCTGCACTGAATTAATCCCAGTTCTCCAAAACTGACTGCATGTCTTGATAAACAAAGTACCAAAATGACAACAACAAAAAATGACAAATGTAATTTTTTCCCTCCATTTAAGCATCATTAAACAAAAGGAAACTAATTTTAAGTTGGAAAATGTATTTTCTACAGGTGTATACATGTGCTAGCATGTGCAGGTTTCCTAGAGAGCTCAATGGATTCAATTGGGAGGGAATTTGATGTGGCCATTTTGTATGACTTTAAGATGTGGCTGCCAGCATGTGATTTGTGAAAATAAACTTCCCAGCAAGTTCTAGCTCTGGAATTCTATTTCATAGAAGACCTCAAACTAAATAGGTTAATAATAAATAATTAGAATTATAGAAGCGTGGCCTTTTATAAAAAAAAAATTGGGAGGATTTGTTCATAGATTTTTTTTAAAGTTGCAGAAGGATTTTTAAAAGTAGTTTAATACTTACTTTTTTGTTTGAACTAATGAATTGTATTTAAATAATCTTTAGTGCTTTCTGAGAATAAAGTTCTGTTTCGTTTTTTAAAGGCTGTGTAAGCCTGCATTCTTTTCTTCATTTTAAGAACCTGCCTCCACATTTGAGCCAAACAATCACAAACTCATTGTGAAAGCTAATATGTTCTGTCAAAAGCTAAAGGAATTATTTATTTTGCTCATTATTAGATCCATGTAGGTCACAGCTGGGGCTGCGTAGCCATGGGAAATACTGCATTCCTCTTTAATCTTCGGACAAGCCTTATTAGATCCATTAGACCCAGAATTCAATTCAGTTAAAATTTTATCTAAGCTTAATTTCCTAGTCTTTTGGCATAATAGGAGAACTCCAAAAGCAGCTCAACACCTCCCCCACCCCCACCTTTTTTGGGACCAAAAAAAAAGGTTAAAAAGATACATAAAAAAGGGTATCAAAAGCCAAATATGCCTAAATTATGAATTTTCAAAATTCATTGTTAACATTACAATTATAAAGCAGGCTAGGAACATAAACAATAAATATGGGGCATAAAAAAAAAGCTGATCTTTTTTAGTTTTGTCCTTCTTTGATGTATTTCACACTTAATAGTCTAGCTACTTACCAGTATTTATATAAGAACTAGGCTGTAGAACTGCATCAGAAATTAGAACTTCTGTGTTATTTACTGTAATATCATGGTTGCCATTTCCTCTAATAGAACTAGACATTTCCATTTGTCTGTTAAATGAATAATGCCATTCTAAGTACCTAAAACAAATTACAAGTTAAAATATGTCTCTTAGATCAAATTTGAGATCTCAGATTATTTTAAATTGTCAAACAATGGAGATAAAGAATGCAGTTATTTTGAAAAATGTTCTTTTTTTTTTTTTAATCATTAAGATTAACTTATTTTGGATATAATTTAAATGTCAGCTTATATCAAGCAAAACTTACTGGTTATTTTACCTGAATATTTAACCATGGCTTGATAGAGGGTGCTTGTGCTAAATGTAATCATTTATAAATTCACCACGTTGATTCCAGCTAAGGGTTAGAGTAGATTATTTTGTTAGCTAAATCATAATCAGTTAAGATGTGCGACAAATTTGCCAATTTTTGTTTATATATTTCCATATATTTTAAGGACTATTTCGTATATTTTGCAATTTCGGGAGATTTACAGGAGCTCCTGGTAAATCAACAGGAGGGTGCAGGAAATCTGTTTTAAGTTATAAAGGTTTAATTTAATCATTTATACACCTTGAATTACTGCAGGTCCTATGAAAGTATGGGACCCACTGCAGTCGCATAGGCTGCAGTGGCCTAAGTAGTGGCGTATGCTAGGCCGCTGGTCGACCAGTAAGTTTTAATACTATACAGTGAACACCTCAACTACAAACATTATATATAAATACTAGTAAAATGTGTTTAAAAGAGTTCAGTTCAATCTACATAAAATAATAATGTCATGGAAGCTGCATAGTATGATTTTAATATTTACAGCCTACTGATTACCTACTCATTAAATGTTTCTCAGATGACATTAAAATTATTCATTTTGCTCATTCTTAGTTCACTACCGTTTTATCATTAAACTTCAATAACTTTTTTATTTGTTAGCAGATAAAGTTATATTTGGTATAAACTTAAAACAAATTAATTTAATTAAGGATCATTGGAATCGAAAACTTACTGAATGTGGACAAGTCTCAATAGATCTATACATACCACATCTAGTTAATATTTAATTTTATCCAAATTGAAATAGATTTTTATTATATTTATTTATTTATTCAAAATGTATACCCAATACATAAATAACACATTTAAAACACATTTAATGGAAATCTTGAGCTAATTATCCATATCAATACTAAAAGAAGAAAAAAAAACTGACAGACTGTGGGCAAGTCACCAAGCTCTAGACTAGATCTAGGAAATATTTTATGATCCAAATTTATTAAGATGTTTTTTAACGCTATTTATCCATATTTACACAAAAAACTTTATATATATCAGTGGCATCACTAGGTTGGGTGTCACCCAGTGCAGTCAGTTCATGGTGTCAATCCCCCACCCCAACACCCACAAAAAAAAATGTTCGTTGGTTTATACTCTTTTGCTGAAACCTAATAAAATGACCTAATTCCCTAGTGTTTTGTTAGACAACTGTAAAATGATTGTGGGATTTACTTAGAAAGTTAGTTGTTTATGACAATTTATCAATAGTTTTTACATACATTAAAATCTAAGATTATAAAATTAGAAACAGTTTAACATCAACATGCGCACTATATTAGACCTTAAAGAGGTTCTTATGGAAAATATTTTACATTCTACTATTATGTTTGTAACAGCGTCTGAAACAATTTAAACTTTCTTCAAATACATTAAAAGGTACAAAACTATAAAAAAAAATTTTATAAACTTAAAATTTTTAAGTTTACAAGAACTAATTAAATATTCTTGCAAAAAAAAGTTTTAAATATATATAAAAGTCGTGTTTATTCTTTTGTCAATCTTAAATAGTGCTAAATTAACTTCCTTTTAAAAAGCATCTTTCACACGATGATGGTAAGAAAGCTTAGAATAGTATAATACAGTCCAATTTTCAGTTTCTTCAACATAAACTTTTGCTGCCTTTAAATTTCTCATTCTTAGTATTTCTCTTTAAATATAGAAAGTTGATAAATCATCATAATGAGTGACTGATTTTGAAACGAACATCAACAATGTATACTTAATCAGTTGCGAAATAAAACATCTTTCAGCTTAATAAGTACAAATTTTACGACTACAATGATATCTCTTCTAGTTGAAAAGTGATCAAAGTAGACATGCATTGAGACTTTTAATAGTCAATGATAAGAAACCGTAAAAACTAATTTTTTTTTTCTGCTTAATATTAATTTGCGATGGTACAGCTTTTGAGGGTAGGTGTATGAGCCTATTGTCTGACGGTAAGACCACAGAAAGAACCGGATCAGGCATGGGCAGCATAATATCGCCTATTATCTAGTATTACCCAAATAAATAATTATTTATATATATAATAGTAATAGAATATATAGATCTAGATCTAACTTAAATCTAAGTCTAGAAATAATATTCAATATTACTATCTCTTTACACTCTTATAAATGAGATTATTAATAATTAATCTAGATCTCTATCTATAGTCAACTATAGTGTCTATACTATGTCTATTACCATTAGTAGAGTATTACTATACTTTTATCATAGACGTCACTCTTACTAAAATCTTAGTCAGTCTTAGTCTTATAGATTAGATATACATCTAGAATCTATCTAGGCCTAGACATAGACCTAGAGTCTAGACTAATACTACTATTACTACCATTAGTACTAATAGTAAGTAATAGTAATAATTATTATAATTATATAGAGATCTAGATCCTAGATCTACTACTAGACTACTGACACTGACTAGACGTCACTAGACTATTGAGTCTTATTGACTCAATTGAGTCTTACTCTTAACTCTTTGTCTTGTAGTCATGACTAGGACTAGACAATATGATGAATGAGTGACAATCTTATTCTTATTTAGTAAAATTTATTTATAATTAATATTCAATAAACTACTTATTAATTTATTTTTAGATCTAGATCTAATTAAGCAATGAATTACCATTACTGGTCATACTCCAAGGAATCATCATAATCATAATTTTTCTGTGTCAACGTTACACATAAAAATGTAAACATTGTTCTAGTCTCTAGATCAAGATCTATGTTATTGTTACGTTTGCCCTGACTGCCCGTGTAATCAATGACAGTCAGAACGAGGTTGGTTAGATTTAGTTGGAAATTTAGCCTTTGGTCCAATATCCGTTTCACTTTCAAGTAAAGTATAGCTGGGTTTATTCCCCTTGATATGTGTATTTTAAACTGCTGAAACATTTGTTGTTGTCCGCCTTCAATCAACCACACCAACTACTATATATCAGGGTGCGTCAAAAAATGTATACACACTTTGAACTGTCATAGATAAATTATTTCCCGTTCTACAATGCTAAATTTCTGAACATGTCCAAGTGGAAAAATAAATGTGATTGATGTGAGTAATGTTCAAACTGGTGGTCTTCAGCATCAATACATTGCTGAGTACGAGTCAACACTGATTCCGAAGTCCGTACATCGTACCAAAGTGTCCACTGAGATTTCTGCGCGCACCGCCTGAATCTCATTCCACAGTGTGTCCAGGTTACGTGGTTTACGTTTGTACACCTCACCTTTAACTGTGCTCCATATGAAGAAATCCAGTGGCGTGAGGTCTGGAGAGCGTGCAGGAAACTCGAATGGTCCCCTGCGTCCTATCCACTGGACTGGCACATCGTGATCCAGGTATGCTCGTACGTCCCTATGATAGTGCAGCGGGGCGCCATCTTTTTGGAAATAAAACTTATCATTACTGTATAATGCACGAATGGTAGAGAATAGGGAGTCAGCAAGCATTGTTAGGTACGTTTCTCTAGTAAAAGTACCTTCAAAGCGGAAAGGCCCAATGAGTCCCCTTGCAGACAAACCACACAACACACACTGCCAGGCAAATTCACAGCCTTTTCAACTGTAAAGCGAGGATTATCTTCAGCGCAGTACACACAATTGTGCCTATTGACAGTTCCATTGAGTTTGAATTGGGCTTCATCCGACCAAATTATGCCACCCATAAATCCCGAGTCACGTCTCACCCTCTCCTGAACCCATTCACAAAATTCTAACCTTCGATCTGGATCGTCGTCACTTAGCTGTTGCACCAGCCTTGGAATGTACACACGAAACTTGCCTTTCCCCAGAATGCGTAGCACACTACTAGCACTTACATCACTCTCACGTGCCGCTTGCCTTGACGATTTTTGAGGTGAACGCTGAAACAGTACCAAGACGGCTGTTGTGGACTAATCACTTGTGACTGCACATTACAAAATGTTCCATGAATATTACTCACATTAATCACATTTATTTTTCCAATTGGACATTAAGCTTTCCATGTCCAGAAATTTAGCATTGCAGAACGGGAAATAAATTGTCTATGACAGTTCAAAGTGTGTATACATTTTTTTTGACGCACATGTACATATACAGTACCAGGTGGCCGAGCCTCGCTCGGTTAAATTATTTCTTATGGAAGGTTATATACCCGACGTCATTTTGGGAATAATTTTGTAATTACCAAAATGAAAGATCGGATAAAGACTACTAATCTGAAGAGTTGCTTTAGTATTCTGTTTGTTCTAAATGTAATTGTACATGGCGATTAAAAACCCTCCTATAGTCTAGACAAACCACAGCCCACGTCCGTCTTATAGTTTTGCAATCCATTTTTTTCGTAAAACAAATGTAGGCCTACTATTATTGGAAAAAAGTATTTGCAGTGTAACTTATCAGATAAGAATGGTTACATTCAGACATTTAATTATACAATTATTCATTATGGCTTTAGTGCGAATCATCAAGTGACGCAAATCTCTACGTTATAGGGTAAAACAGGAACTTTGTGACAAAGTAAAATGGCGCATTTTTTCTTAATAGACTGAAATCATTGCATTAGTTTTCTAAAGAAACGTTTCCGTGGGGCACGTCTGTTACGTCAAACACCTTGCCTTTGGAATATGTTCGTCCCCCCCCCCCCCCATACGGGATACGAGCCCTGCACAGCCTGACTGTCGGACCTTAAGAAGTTTATACTGGCTTTTGCCATCCGTTCATCCCAATGGTGCTACAGCCCTTCGAGGGATATGGCCTGCTTCAACACATCCCTCCATTCAGATGTCTCCTGGGCCTTCCGTCACCACGCCCTAACCCCAAGCTTTTTACCGAGGCTTATAGTTAAATCAAAAGAGGCTGCAGCGAACGCAAACTCGTTGACCGCTAGCTAGATATCATGTTCGGTTTGAGTAACTAAGGCGTAGAGAAGTTGTGTTATGACCATTTCCTTTGTTTTGGTACGGGGCAGTAGACATTGAAACATAAACACATGGTAATAATTCACCAGCAAAATAATAATAAGGCTTGTCTTTAAGTCCGAAGATTAATGAGGAACGCAGTATTTCCCGTGGCTACGCAGCCCCAGCTGTGACCTACATATTTAGCCACATTCAGGGCAAGCATAACCATTGTCCGCCGTGGTCGATTAAGTTTTTCTTTTCGCTAGTGCGTCTGTCCTCGGCGGCAGATTTTCTTTTGGTCTCAAATGTGTATCCGCCGCCTTTGTATAGAGGGAATTCTTAAAGTCCGACAGTTACGCCGGGCAGGGCACTATCCTGTAAGGTAGACGAATCTCAGACGAACTTATGCCAGTCTTTTTTTGGTGAGTTAAAAAGTGGTCAACGTAACACCAAAACGCTTTAAAGACCAGCTTAGGCGCCAACTTGCCTTAGCTGTCATAGAAGAGAGCACCTGGTTGCATGCGGCCTCAGAACGTGACAGCTGTTGGTCACCAGCAAAATAAACAACAAAGTAAAAGGTATCTGCACCGCTCTACGCAACTAAAGTGTAATCAATTTATTAAGCACTTAAAACACATCGGCATTACTTCTCTTTCATAGTTCCAAAATAAATCCATCTACAGTAAGATGGTGCGCAAATGTTTAATTAGGTCTATTGATTCTTTCAAACTCGTTCTTGTTTGCAAAGAATTATTTTAGTGTACTGCTGTAAGCCTAGTGACGTAAGCAGCGTTTTTCCCGTTTCACGTCATGGAAAATTTTCATTCATAAAACATTCTAGCCAGAATTAATTTTCAAACCAATATAACGGTTATATATATATATTGGTTCATTTCTTAAGAGCAGTGATTGGCAAACTACGACGCGAGGGCCATGTGCGGCCCGAAGAAAGTTTAATCAGGCCCACCACATGTTTTGAAAAATGATTAAAAATAAAATTTCTCTGAAGTAAATATTCAAGCTTTTATTAATTCTGTGCAAGTGTAAAATATCGAATATAAAACGTCGAGTTGATTCAAAATGTGTTTTTTTTTTTTTTTATTATTTAAGAATAGACCTAATATACGTATGTAGAACACTAGCGGTTCCAGAGCTTTTAATTGGGGTGGGGGTGGGGCGATTTTTTCAAAACCCTTACCCTAACACACAGTAAACCCTAACCCTAATTATAAACGCACACACACAGCATATAACCAAAAGTGGTCTATATTACACTTAGAACAGTGTTTCTCAACCATCGGCAAATAAAACATCAGTTACGTTGTGGATCTTCTCTTGATAGCTGGGTCTGGGGGGAGTGCTAAAAGCTCACCCAGTGGGGTAGCATCCATGCCGCGAAGGGGCTCAATGAACCTGGACCCACGACAATTAGGGGGCCCACAGCCTTGGGCCCATGTCATGACAAATCAGGCCCACGAGAGACATTGAAAGTTTCTTCAAAATGTTTTTAACGTTATACCAAACTTTATATTAACTTCCAAACGTTACCCCCCTTGTTTTGTCAGTTAGCCCTTGTTTTCAGTTAGCCCGTGTTGTCAGTTACCCCTTTTTGTCAGTTAACCTGTGTTTTCAGTTACCCCTTTTTGTCAGTTAACCTGTGTTTTCAGTTACCCCTTTTTGTCAGTTAACCTGTGTTTTCAGTTACCCCTTTTTGTCAGTTAACCTGTGTTTTCAGTTACCCCTTTTTGTCAGTTAACCTGTGTTTTCAGTTACCCCTTTTTGTCAGTTAACCTGTGTTTTCAGTTACCTCTTTTTGTCATTTAACCTGTGTTTTCAGTTACCCCTTTTTGTCAGTTAACCTGTGTTTTCAGTTATTTCTTGTTTTCAGTTAGCCCGTGTTTTTTGGTTAACCCGTGTTTTCAGATAGAGTCTGTGTACTATCTTATATGGAAGAAACTGCTTCATCAATTTTTGCTGTAATGGTGATATCTTTAATGGCATTGTGCATTGGTAGTGAAGATAGTTTTTCCCCCTGTATGTCAATAGAAATCATAGATAGTATAACAGGAACCGGATAAAAAAATGGAGAGGAGGGGACTGTTTATGAAAATATTGATGATTAACATAAAAAAGGGAGGAGTGACAATTAGGCCTAGACTTATAGGACTAGTCCTGATAGTACAAATTAAAATATCGACACTGCTGTTAATAATTCAACTTTCTTAATATTTTTTTATGAATTTATTTTGATAAGCATTTTTAATTTAACACTCTAACACAGCGGTTCTCAACTTTTTAAGCTCGGCGACCCCCTTTTTACAATCCCACTCTTCGGTGACCCCCATCCACACAGCAATAGAAGAATAGACAAAAACAATCCATATTTTCGATGGTCTTAGGCGACCCCTGGCAAATTGTCAATCGACCCCAAAGGGGTCGCGACCCACAGCTGGAGAACCCCTGCTCCAACACATTCCATATATCCAGATATAGATTTAACATTAAATACTAATCAAGAAAAAGAAACATATTCTGTTGCATAGAAAATTGTTAAAAATCTTGAATTTCATAGCCTTATTGTAATAAATTACGAATTCGATTAGATTTATAGGGATGGCAACCTATGACGCATTCGCCAAAAAATGGCGCATTGCAAAATTATAAGTGGCGCATTTCACCATTGAGAAAAAAAATCAGGAAAGAGCTTGCCTGTTCACAAAAAGGATAATAACCAAGCTGTAGAAAGATTAAAACTCAACATGAAATTAATTGTCTAGCTACTACGACGCCCAAAATCGACCGACATCTTATAAGACTATTCAGACAAAAAAAAAAAAAAAAAAAGCCCAGAACTCGGTTTTATATTAGTAATTGATTTTTGTGCGAGTGGTTACTAAAGCATTTCTTCTTAGTTTGCATTGGACCAATTTCTTGACATTTTGTATAATACTTAAATTTCGTTATTATAGGAATTGATGATTTCTACATTTTTGAAGAAACTATTGCCCTTGAGTCACTCTATGGAAAAACTAGATGAAACAAAGTCGTGTCTTGGAAATCATCAATTTAATTTTAGTAAACTTAAACCGTCAATGTCTGGTTGACTTATTGGAACTGTAGTATCTGGTTTAAAAGAAGTTTAGATTGTCCTCTTTTGAAATATTATGCCTGTCAAATACTGATACGAGAAAGCATTTTCATCCATATTACAGATTTGGTAATAACAAAGCAAAGTCAAAAGTCTTGCTAAAGCTAGTTACATACTTTTTTGATTGTATGGGAAATTGTTTTTATTGAAAACTGCTGACAGTGCTCATAAATTATTATAAGTCAATAGGCCATAAAAAAAAATACGTTCTGACACAGAGCAGGTTGGCTTCACTTGCTGTTCTTTCTTTTGAGCGAGAAACGGCTAAACGTTTAGATATAGATGCGCTGGTTACTGATTTGGCTACTCAGAAGGTCATTAAAAAAAAAGGAAATTTTAGATCTATTCTATTTACTGTTAATTGATGGACATAGAACTCTATTTTTTTTTAATGTTTGATAGATGTCCACATAGAAGTGCTATTAGAGCATGGAATGGGTTGCCTGAGCTAGCCAGGAAAACCAGTAATTTGGCAGAATTTAAGTCACTTGTTAATATGCATGACTGAATGCATGACGCGTAGGACGCAATCATCTTTTTTTTTGAAGTAACGTCTATATCATATAAGATAAAATAAGATAAGAATAGAAATGTATAATGGGAAGAAGAACTAATTAATTTTTTAAATTTAAATTTGAAACATCACTTAGCCTACAACAACGGGAGTGTTCTACAAACCTTGCTAGTATTGTGACATCCGGGAACTTGCTATCTTTTACTAGAACAGCTCAAACAAAATAGCTTAGGAATTTCCAGAGCACTAAATAAAGAGAGTCGAGCTCTACTGAATTCCTTCCAAATCTGTCATTTTCAGGCATCTGCCGGAAGATAAATATAGATGTAGGTTAAAGAATCGCAGTCAGTTGGAAAGTTAATTTAATTTTTAAAATGTACTAACTACTATCCATTTAATTTTAAAAATATTTTTATTGAGAGATGCTCATTTTACGAATTGAATTCAATTAATTTAAGTTTCCTAATTATATCTTCAATGTCTTTGTTTTTATGCTTTATACGTTACGGATCCACATCTCACTCAAGTGGAAACAAAAAAATCGTTAGAGTGACAGGTCTCCCACCCAGTGTGACACTGATCTGCGTGAGTAGGTTCAACAAGGCATTAAATAAAAGCCAACTACGATCTTTCAAATCTAGACGCTAAATCTGGATATTTCAGTTGGGCTTCACCGGTGGCTTGCTAATTGCTACCGGAAGTGATCTACGAATGTAACTTTGGGAGACAGAGGAAACAGATTTTTTTTTTAATTCAGTAATTATTAGCGTTTATTTCAATTAGTTTTCTTTTTGTGTAAATGTGCATGGGCGAGTGTGTGAGTGAGTGTATTTCTAGGATTTTGCGTGTGTGGATGTGTTATAAACTAAGTGCTGCTAGGTTAGCTAAAACTGTGTCTTGACCTTTTAAGTGTGTCATCAATGGAATTTTCGATGACCAGATTAAGCAATGTGGTGTTACTGTGCAAGTGTACATAAAAATAATCATTTTATCAGAGTGATTTTTATTTTCGATTTGATATTCAATATCCCATTGTTCTTTGCGAGGTTACGTTAGTTCCCCTCCCGCGAATCTCGACAAACCGCAAATTATTGATTCCGTTTTAAAACGCACATCAATGTTTTTAATACATAGTTTATATCAACTCACTCTACCTGTCAATGTTTCTGTCTGTGTTTCTGGTAAAAAGTACACGTGATTTTTTCCAGGCACATTCTCGGATCAAATTGAAATTTTAAACAATTATTTATTGCACCTAACAAAACATGAAACAATTTTAAAAAAACTAACCAATTAGTCAATTAATCATTGGTACTTAATGATATTGTTAGATATAGAATAAGCGAAATAAGCTGTACATTATAGAGAGATAAAGTTGTAAGTGCGGAGTTCTTCCCCCTAGAAAAAATGTGTGTTTTTTTAATGGATTTCTTATATATTATGTTAAAATATGATATCCATGCACATTCTATGGAATCCTTATTGATTAATATAATGAAAATTTAGTAATATGCAGTAAAGAGAAGTTTTAAACAGTAATAATTGAATTAAATATATACATATATGTAGTACTTTTTTAAACTATAAAATACACAGAAAGTACACCAGTCACACCACTAGCGGATCCAGAACTTTGGAGTGGGGGGGGGGGCGATTTTTTTCCAAACCCTAAACCCCAACCCTTATGCCGAGTAAACCCTGACCCTGTGCATAAACGTGCGTACAGCATATCGCTAAAAGCGATTTCTTGCATTCTTCACTGAAGAAACGCATTCTTCTGACATCTAGAGCTCATTATTCATCAGTGGGGTTCGGGGCGAAGCAACACGCAAAAAGCGTTTTCTTGCATTCTTCACTACAGAAATGCATTCTCCTGACATCTAGAGCTCATTATTCATCAGTGGGATTCGGGTCGAAGCCCAATCACGAAAAGCGTTTTTTTTTGTTTTTTTTTTGCATTCTTCACTGAAGAAACGCCTTCTCCTGACGTAAAGCTTATTATTCATCCTATTTTGAAGGACCCTTTGAATAATGTTGAAGAATATTCTAATATAAATTTTTAGGCCCTTAATACATTGCAAATAAAAGCGATTTGTTCCTTGAAAAGATAAGATACCCCACATTTTTAGATTGAGGCTTTGAGGATCGCCGTCGAAAAAAAATGATTCGATAAATAATATTCAATAAAATTCGAGCATAAATTGTGAGTTATAGTCCAAAACTTATTTAACTAGAAAAATATCAGATTGAGTAGAGGTTGTAAAAAGGCGACTAGGAAAAGATATTTGGGTTTAGATTTCATTTCAATCGTGACTCTTATACTGAAAAATTTCGTTTGAATTCTAAATTTTCCAAAGCAAAGTATTTCTTAAAATAATTAAGATAAACTCATGTGAAATTACATAAACTCTGTCTGGAAAGGGGAGGGGGCGATAGAGTGAAAATGATTAATCCTTACTCCTTTTTATAATTTCTGCTAATGATTGCATTTGGCATTAAAGAATAGGGTTGGGGCGACTTGATATAAGAATTCAATTTTATAGCCTGTATAAATTATATTAGTGACAGAATTTTTATTTTGTAATTTCTTAACTATAATACAAAAAGATAAAGTATTGGTTTGTCCGATGGGAGGAAGGTAATTGCATGTAACCCTTTTTCATTTTATATTTACTAATGATAAATTTGAGATTTGAGTGTGGTGCGACATAATATACAATGGGCTCACGTAGTTTATATTATATACATATTCAACTAATTTTGTTCACATACAATGATTTCTCCATAAAAATAGGACCGCCCTCCCCCCATTCAGAGGGCTAGAGTGGGAAGGGCAGTACATGCAATCGCCCCCCTACCCCACCGAATCGGCAAAAATACCTGAAGGAGAGCGACATAATATAAAATTTATATATTAATTCAACTAATTTTGTTCACAAACTATGATTTCTCCGAAAAGTAGGACCGCCCCCCCCCACTCAAAGGTTTTAGGTGGAAAGGGCATTAGAGGTATTCGCTCCCCACCCCATCGGCAAACAGGGGAACGACATAATATAAAGATCGGTTAAAATACCAATAACAAGTTTTAATCATATAGATATTCAATTGATTCTGTTAGCAAGCTGTGATTTCTACATATAAATTGGACCGCCCCCCCCACTCGATAGTTTATTGGGGGGGGGGGGGGGGGGGCGGAATTGATGTCTTCGCCCCCTCCCGACCCCACCATATCGACCAACAAACTAGAGGGGGGCGAAATAATCTAAAAATAGGTTGAAATATAAATAATTAGTATATATTATTAACATAAGTAATAAAGTCGTTTACAAATTGTGTGAATTCTATACTAAAAATCGTCCGCCCCCCCCCTTTCGTGGGGAGGGGGTCGCCGAGTGGGGGGGCGATCGTCCCTACCGCCCCCCCTCCATGAATCCGCCAGTGATACACACGGTCTCCTCTCTCTTGTATTTTTTTAAAAATTTTATTCAAACTGTCATTATTATTGTACAGTTACCAATAAAGGTAAATGTCAGCATTTAGCTGCTATAAAATGTCTTAGAAATTCAGGAACTCGTCAAAGTTATAAAAACTAAACAATCCAAAATCTGTGAATATGCGGGGTCGTGAACGGTAAACATCAAATGTCTGAGGGTGGTAAGCATAGACCTTTGGTTTGTAAGTTAGGCTTTATCTCAACAATTGTTACGAAAACCTGTGGATTCAGAATCAAAGCGCGCTAAGACTAAGTCAATGGGTAATTACAATATAGTAGGAGATAAATAGCCTTATCAGTTGCTAACCTATAGTCTTTGAATTTCTTCGTTCATTCTCTCTCTCTTTATCTATCTATCTATCTATCTATCTATCTATCTATCTGTCTGTCTGTCTGTCTGTCTATCTATATTGTTGATAATTTCCTGGTGTGGTATTACGTAAAGTAGATAAGGTCCCTATTTTGACGTTATAGACAAATGGAGAACATCCTCTATTAGTCACTTCTCCTTTTCCCAACTGATTCAGACAAGTGATAGCGTACTTGAGAAAGTGATAGGATCATAGCGTACTTGAGACAGTGATAGGATCATAGCGTACTTGAGACAGTGATAGGATCATAGCGTACTTGAGAAAGTGATAGGATCATAGCGTACTCGAGAAAGTGATAGGATCATAGCGTACTTGAGAAAGTGATAGGATCATAGCGTACTTGGAAAATGATAGGATCATAGCGTACTTGAGAAAGTGATAGGATCATAGCGTACTTGAGAAAATGATAGGATTATAGCGTACTTGAGAAAGTGATAGGATCATAGCGTACTTGAGAAAGTGATAGGATCATAGCGTACTTGAGAAAGTGATAGGATCATAGCGTACTTGAGAAAGTGATAGGATCATAGCGTACTCGAGAAAGTGATAGGATCATAGCGTACTTTCAAAATGATAGGATCATAGCGTATTTGAGAAAGTGATAGGATCATAGCGTACTTGAGAAAGTGATAGGATCATAGCGTACTCGAGAAAGTGATAGGATCATAGCGTACTTGAGAAAGTGATAGGATCAAAGCGTACTTGAGAAAGTGATAGGATCATAGCGTACTTGGAAAATGATAGGATCATAGCGTACTTGAGAAAGTGATAGGATCATAGCGTACTTGAGAAAGTGATAGGATCATAGCGTACTTGAGAAAGTGATAGGATCATGGCGTACTTGAGAAAGTGATAGGATCATAGCGTACTCGAGAAAGTGATAGGATCATAGCGTACTTGCAAAATGATAGGATCATAGCGTATTTGAGAAAGTGATAGGATCATAGCGTACTTGAGAAAGTGATAGGATCATAGCGTACTTGAGAAAGTGATAGGATCATAGCGTACTTGAGAAAGTGATAGGATCATAGCGTACTCGAGAAAGTGATAGGATCATAGCGTACTTGCAAAATGATAGGATCATAGCGTATTTGAGAAAGTGATAGGATCATAGCGTACTCGAGAAAGTGATAGGATCATAGCGTACTTGCAAAATGATAGGATCATAGCGTATTTGAGAAAGTGATAGGATCATAGCGTACTTGAGAAAGTGATAGGATCATGGCGTACTTGAGAAAGTGATAGGATCATAGCGTACTCGAGAAAGTGATAGGATCATAGCGTACTTGAGAAAGTGATAGGATCATAGCGTACTTGAGAAAGTGATAGGATCATAGCGTACTTGAGAAAGTGATAGGATCATAGCGTACTTGAGAAAGTGATAGGATCATAGCGTACTCGAGAAAGTGATAGGATCATAGCGTACTTGCAAAATGATAGGATCATAGCGTATTTGAGAAAGTGATAGGATCATAGCGTACTTGAGAAAGTGATAGGATCATAGCGTACTTGAGAAAGTGATAGGATCATAGCGTACTTGAGAACGTTTAAAGCATGAAATCGCGCTAAATAAAAACAATTGGTAAAAATGTTTCTAATCACTCAGATTTACATTTAATATAACCTTCTTTTTTATTACAGTAATGTTTATTGCATTTGAAGCGGCCTGTAACAGGTCGAGAAAAGTTGTGTAACATAGATTTAGAGCAATGTCCAAAGATATTCTTGTTCTTTGCAGTGACGTGAACATCCCATAATTTTAACGAAATAAGATGTGACTTTCCTACTGTCTATCCGCTTTCTCTAAAAAGCTGTATTTTTGGGGGGCCGGTGACTCAACCTACAGTGTTTCTCTTAATGGACAGGTCTGTAAGTCGGCATTTTCTGGAGCTACTCAGCAGGGGTATCAATTTAGCGTCTGCTTAAGAAGCACCGAACCGGTGATTGCTGGTCATTGATCTGTTGGTCCTCAGACAATATTAACCAAAAAAATGGACACGTTGTACCAGTCAAGTGCAATACTAAACACATTTGTTTTCTTACAAACAAGGTTAGCAGACGACTGCACGCCCAAAGGAGGACAAATCCTTACAAAGAAGGAAAAAAAACAGTACTAGCAAATAAGACGTATGACAACAGGAACAAGAACACCTTTGGTAACAGAAACAAGAACACATTTGATAACAGAAACAAGAACACCTTTGATAACAGAAACAAGAACACCTTTGATAACAGAAACAAGAACACCTTTGATAACAGAAACAATAACAACGATCATCTTTTTGTTTTCCCTTTTGAGATTTAAATCGAGCAACGCTGGCTGGAGAATATTTGTATTATACAAATAACAAACTAGTGTTTAAGAGGGAAGACAGATTAGGAACTCTATTTATTACGTAAACACAAGCGGTGTTGCACTGACGCGCTAGTGTGCAAATGTATATATGTTACACCTGCTATTCGGCTAGTGTTCTCAAAATTAGTTTCGCTCCTTTGATAAACATAGTGTGCATTATTTCTTTGACTTTGGTGGGGGATACATCCAAGACCATTTGTTATAGAAGGCTTCAACAATGAACTGCAACGACACAACCTGTGGGCAGTTTAGACCAATAGTTCCTTGCCACGTTGTACAGATATGTGACGTGGCAACAAGCTAAACTGCCTACAGGTTGTGACGTTGCAGATCAGTGTTCAGGCCTTCTATAACGATTGCTCTCTACACATCACAAAACCGCCAGCCAAAGCCGAGACCCAGCATTTACTTTCATACCCATACACTATTTGTGGATACGAACAGCAGGACATTGGCTAACATTTGAAACCCATAAACAATTTCCCTTTTCCTTAACAACCTGAACAAGCTGTTTCTTTTAAAACACTCCTGAAATGTTCACTAATTTTCAAAAGTAGGCCTACTGAATTTCGCATTACAGTATTAAATGTATTGGTACGTACAGTGTGTATACTTTTACTATAGTCTGCCATAGAAAGTACATTTTAGTGTTACAATTAATATTTGTAATGTTTTGTGATTTTATTGCAATTTTTGTGATTCGTTTATGCAATATTCATAAAAATATATACATCATGTGCCCTCGAAAAAAGCCATGATGTTAAAAACAAACAAAGCACGGAGCATTTTTTATCAATATTTTTTGAACACCCTCGAAATAGCCCTTCCGCGATAGTCAAAGCCGCGAAAGTCAAGGAATTAGTGTATTACAGTACCAGCTTCAGTGTCAACATGAGACTGCACAGCACCAGATTCAGTGTCAACATGAGACTGAACAGCATCAGCTTGAATGTCAACATGAGACTTGTTATGACATGATTAGGAATTAGTTATTTGTTTCGGGCATAGGGTAAAGTTTTACTTAGCGACGATGACGTAAAGTTGGTTAAAAAACAAGAACGCTCTAAGTGACGCTACAAAGAAGACGCTTTGTGGAGAGCAGTAGAATAGATATATGGATTTACGGACATAGCTGACATCGGACGATTCCCTTCTTGATGATTAAATATATTTGTAGAACATCAGCGTCGACTACATATTTTGATTGTTTCGGCATTTCGCCGGTGTTACTGAAGTAGTTCGAGTTCAGTGTTACTTCTAGTCAGACATAGATCTACACTAGTTATATTTCATAGAATTAACACCGAGCGGAAGCCTTAACAACGTGGCGACCCCCGACTCGGAGCTCACTGGCATCAACATCCAGAAGGATAGAAGCCCTCTGTTAGGAGGAGGCAGAAGTTAACGTCATCGGCCTAGTCTGCAGCTAGACCCTGATTATACAGCCACGTCGGCGAAGGAAAGCCAGTGAGGACCTGGACTCGTAGACCTGGGAGGTAACGAAATATAGATCTAGATCTACATTTGTAATTTGTAAACGCCCATACGTTGGGGCATCGTATTGAAGCCTATAGTTGTGTATCGAGAAGGCTACGGTGGTTGAAGGGAAGAAAAACGTCCTGTCGAAGCCGTACTGAAGAGATATCGCCTGCCCGGCATCTTGAGAACGAACGTGAAGGTCACCTCTGCAAGGCCAAGATCGACCGTTGAGGTCACGCCAAAGAACTTTTGACGTAGGAGCCATCGTACTGCCTAAGACACTTAAGTGCAGTAGTGCTATATTGCTCTACGGCTCGGCTGAATCTGTGCTACACATTAGATAGCCAGATAGCCGATATTTTAGCACTGGACTCTGACTTTGTCGCTGTATCGACTGTTGGACCGTTCCAGTTTCGCTTTGTACAGACGACCACCTGGAACCACCGTACCTGCGTCGGAACCAGCAACCGGAACCAGACTCTACGCCACCAACGAACTGGAGCCAGACGACAGATCACCGTGAACCAGAACCAGACGCCGTACCACCGAAGAACCGGAGCGGTTGCAGACTTGTACCGAAGGACCTTGGTGAGCCGAAACGTTCGCTGTCCTTATCTCCCCGCTGGGGAAGACATCGCCGTGAGCCTTGTCGCCGGGACAGACATTAGCGTAGGAAGAGTAGACCCGAGACTGACTGTGGAGTTATCGCCGCTTCTTAGACAGATAAGTCAAGTGTTATTTAACTACTTTCTCCTTAGAATAATTATAGTCTGTAGGGAAGTGACCACTCGCTAGATTATCACTACCAGGTTAAATCGTGGTGGATTGGGGATATCCTTAAAATTAGGTGTAATCTAGCAAGAGGTCCATACATACGTTTAGCTGTTAATTCGTCCTGTATGTGAGTGTGAATCATTTAGTTAAGCATTTTGTAGTAACGTCATGTATTAATTGTTTGCGATACTCCCGTCCTAAGTCTTACTGTCAGACGAAAGTCTCATTCATTAGAAACTAGATCTATAGTTTGGTGTTTATCGTATTTAAGTTTATTTTCATAGTTTATTTGTATGAGTAAGTTATATACACTCCTGGCTGTGAAAGCAGGTAAGAAGTAACTAAGATCTAGCGTAATCTAGACTAGATCTGGGGAACAATCGAGGTGAAGCCTGATTGCCCGTTTGTAATTTTAGTATTTGTAAATAGACAGGTTGGTCTACCGGCGACTCGTGTTGAGTAACACGTAGTCGGTTGAGTGTGCGTGTGTCGCACATCGTATTCAGTCGGGTCAGAGTGTAGCCTACACACTGGTACCAAGGATACTAAGTGTATCTTGGAAAGTACAGAAGTTATATTAAGTCGGAGTTGGTAGTCTAGACGCCGAGGGTAGAGTGACGAATTTAATTCATTTGAATCAAGAGATATTAGGAAGCCGCGGAGCGAGGTTACGCTCAAAAGGTAATTTGATTTATAGAACATAAAGGTAATATGGCAACTGCTCCAGGTTACGACCTAGAAGAATTTAGAAAAAAACTAATTCATGAAGCCAAGACAGAACTATACGCGGCAAAGAACTGGCCGTCTATGTGCAGCAGATGGTGGCGGCAGAATCAGAGCGCTTGGAGAGAGGGAAGGTTAGAGAAGCGAAAAAGGCCAGAGAAAGGGAAAAAGAAGAGGCAGACCGTATAGAGCGGGAAAATGTTAGAGAGACAGAAAAGTTGGAGAGGTTGAAAAGGTTAGAGAGACAGAAAAGTTGGAGAGGTTGAAAAGGTTAGAGAGGCGGAACGTGTGGAGAGGAAGAAAAAAGAAGAGGCGGACAGAAAAGTGAGAATTCAAGTTGAACAGATGAGGATAGAGGCTGGTGTAAGTGTGCCCACCGAAGGGAACAGCAACAATAGCGCCAACATAGAAAGCCATAGTAGCGCCGCATGGATGCAAAAGAAAATACAACCATTTGCGGAAGACAAGGACGACATCGGCGACTATCTGAAACGCTTTGAAATCAAGCTAGCGAAGTTTAACGTCCTAGAGAAGGAGTGGTCCGAAATATTGTTGGACTTCGTACATGGGAAAGCCCTCGCGATTTGCCACAACCACGACCACTCGATGCAAAACAGCTATCAGGTGCTAAAGAAGGAACTGCTAAACGCATACGGGCACAACGCGGCAACATTCCGAAAGAAGTATTACGAAAACACTCCATCCAGCCAAGTTGATCCACAAACAACCATCAACTCAGAAAAGGACTTCTTCCTTAAATGACTCGGATTCGAGAATGTGGAGAACACCTACGAGAGGTAAGGATAATTTTCTCAATAAGTGCGACCCTCAGCTACAGTCCTTTGTAAAGGAAAGAAACCCTAAGGTAATTGAAGACTTGGTAGAAATCATTAGGACCTTTAAAAACGCGTACCCAAACAACCCACTTTCAGTTAGAGACCACAAAAAAGTTATTGACCTGGTAAATGATGTAAAGAGAAATGATGGTAATGATAGGGATTATGGTAGGAGAAATGATAGGTCCAGGGAACGTGGGAACAATGGTCGGGATAGTTATGAGGGCTTAAATGATAGACCTTGGGAAAATGAAAACAATGGCAGGAAAAGTTACGATAGGAGAATAGATCGACCTAAAGCGGGTAATAGAAACCTTAGGGATGTTACATGTTTTAACTGTCAGAAAAAGGGACACATGGCATACCAGTGTAGGAAACATAGAGGGAATGGAGCTGGCTATAAGAATACACAGGATGATACTGGCACTAGTGATAGGAGAGGTAATCAAGGAAACCGTAGACAAGAGAGGGATAATCGGCCGCCAGATAGGGTTAATTTTGTAATAAGCATACAGAGTAGGGATTGTGATAGTGAAGATAGTGAACCAGATGCAGAAATTAACTACGTTGATTGTAGGAAAGATAGATTTAAATTATATCCGGGCATGATAAATAATAAACAGGTAAATGTGATCCGGGACACAGCTAGCAGTACACTCGCAGTTCGAGGAGGATTAGTTAAATCTAGGGATTATTTAGGCTATACCAAATCAGTCAGATTGGCAGACGGCGCAGTTAAGAGGTTCGAAGCGTGCAAAGTGTTCCTTCGATCTCCATTGTACACAGGGTATTGTGAAGGGGTAGCCATGCCGAGGTTAACTAGAGATGTTTCACTTGGAAATGTAGCAGGTGTCCGAGCCGCTACTGACAAACAGGTTAGAAGTTGGAAAAGCAGGTATGGCAACATGAGGCGAAAAAAATCTAGAAAGGACAGAATTTGTTTTAACTGCCATAAATATGGGCACATCGCTAAAGACTGTTGGAGTAGGGCAGAACAGTCTGAACAGAAGGTTGCGAGTTCGGATAGGAGGCACAGGTCTGTATCCGACATTGATGATAGAAGAGATGACTGTGGTAGCGGTAATCGCAGGTCATACAGAGGAAGAAGGCCACACGTGGGCTATAGTGGTGTAAGGAGAGATGCTAACTCCAGTTGGAGAGAACAAATGTATGAGTCGTGTAGATAGCCTGTGAAACGTAGCACTATGCGATCGTAGTGTGTAGATCAGTTGGATTTTATTTAAATTGTTTATTCTTAATTAATTGACTTAACTAGTAGTCATAACTAGACGGGTTTTAGGTTGTTTAAGTGAATAGGATATTTATGTTATAATATACATGCAATTGGGTTATTATTAGATTGGCTCATGTTGGTTATTTATTTCGGGTAGTATGTATGAATTGTATGTATGGATGTATGAATAGATAGGGCATTTATAAGCGAAGGAAAAGTAAGTTTTATAATTTATTCTTTGTATTTGATCATGATCATACATCAGTAAAGAGTTAGGTCGTGTGGCACAAGTAAGAGGAGAGAGGAAATAAAATACACTTGTAAATGCCCGAAAGAACGTTAGGTGTATAGTGGGAGAACGAGCATTGATAAATGTCAATTTGTCATATTAGTTAAATTGTTTGTCCTGACGTGTGAGGGAAAGCGGTGTAACCTCTGGAACGTGATGTGATGAAGTATAGATAGACACACCTATAGTGTCAGCACAAACGAACTATGTCTGCGGTCACCTATGGCACATCACATTGGACAGTATCACTTAGTGACACTTGAGGGAAATATGTATTCAGAGGAACTTGATTGTGGACACAGGAAGAGAAGTGGAATTCGCAATCAAGACTCAAGTTGTGTTGTCTTTTATGTTTCCCTACATTTTGGCCCTTGCACAATGTAAGACTAAGACAGTAGCGGGAGGGGGAGGTTATGACATCATTAGGAATTAGTTATTTGTTTCGGGAATAGGGTAAAGTTTTACTTAGCAACGATGACGTAAAGTTGGTTAAAAAACAAGAACGCTCTAAGTGACGCTACAAAGAAGACGCTTCGTGGAGAGCAGTAGAATAGATATACGGATTTACGGACATAGCTGACATCGGACGATTCCCTTCTTGATGATTAAATATATTTGTAGAACAACATCAGCGTCGACTACATATTTTGATTGTTTCGGCCTTTCGCCGGTGCTACTGAAGTAGTTCGAGTTCAGTGTTACTTCTAGTCAGACATAGATCTACACTAGTTATATTTCATAGAATTAACACCGAGCGGAAGCCTGAACAGACTGTACAGCACCAGCTTCAGTGTCAACATGAGACTGCACAGCACCAGCTTCAGTGTCAACATGAGACTGAACAGCATCAGCTTGAATGTCAACATGAGACTGCACAGCACCAGCTTCAGTATCAACATGAGACTGAACAGCACCAGCTTCAATGTCAACATGAGACCGAACAGCACCAGCTTCAATGTCAACATGAGACTGCACAGCACCAGCTTCAGTGTCAACATGAGACTGAACAGCATCAGCTTCAGTGTCAACATGAGACTGCACAGCACCAGCTTCAGTGTCAACATGAGACTGCACAGCACCAGCTTCAGTGTCAACATGAGACTACACAGCACCAGCTTCAGTGTCAACATGAGACTACACAGCACCAGCTTCAGTGTCAACATGAGACTGAACAGCACCAGCTTCAGTGTCAACATGAGACTGCACAGCAATATTGAATTAAACTTTGTCCTTCAGCTCGAAATTGAAGTTGAATCCCAAGTACACCGTTACATTTGTTATTTGTGTGAATGATGAAGTAATTTTTTAAAAGGTGTATATAAAAAGCAGTTGTGAAAATGGTGATTGAGACAATGTAAATGACTGAAAATGATTGTGCGGCTTGCGCGGTGGACTGTTGTTGGTTGTCTCGATGGTCCCGGGTTCATACCCTGCCCACTGCCATCCCCAGTCGTCCTGCTTAAGGTTTGGACTAGGAAGTAAATTATCTTCAATTTTGACATAACAACCGAAACATGTAAACCTTTGTACAAAAATATGTTTCTTTATAATGGATTAGTGTATTGATAAAGTGTTTGATAAAATCTTGACATTAATTATTTTTTCTGCTCTGGCTATCTAACAACTCCAATCGCTCAATTATTAGGCTTAGCTACCCTTAGCTTTGTACAATTTCTGTACACAAATACAAAAAAATTAACTAAATACGACTAATTAATAAACTAATTGGTCGATCTTTAATTCATGTGTTGTCATCGAGCATAAGTGTGTATGCAAACTTTGATGACGGTTGGATGTCCAGAAGTGGTCGAAACAAAATCGATTACAAAAAAAACAACATACAAAGTGACTTGACGAAAACGTTGAAACATCATTTGTACTAGCAGTATACCTAACACAATAACGTTGTACACAGTGGTAAATAAACAATTCCCACACTTAAAATAACAAGACTAAATTATTTAGATTACTGAGGAATATAAACATTATTCCGAGAGTCTCACGTTATAAATACCGGTACTTTATATCGGAATAGCTCACCCTGCTTGGAAAAGTCTTTCTTTAGATAGACTATCTTTACAATGCCTTGGCAAAGTATAAAATGGATAAATAGTGGTAACACATATACATCTATATTATAAAGCAGAAAGCAAAGCGTATGTATGGATGTACTGTTGTAAATCTAAGGCAATCACTCAACGAAAGGTAGGAGATAATACTAAACGATGTATTTATTATAAGCTATCAACAAATAGTTAGACTTGGACTTCCGCTATCAAGTCACAAGGAGTAATGTCCTAAGTTCTAAGAGTCCTACTTAATACTAGACCAGACCACCGACGCACTTCCCAGTGTCGCTCCAGGTCTCCCAATGCTATCAAGTCACAAGGAGCAATGTCCTAAGTTCTAAGAGTCCTACTTAATACTAGAACAAACCACCGACGCACTTCCCAGTGTTGCTCCAAAAGCTATCTCCCAAAGCTATCAAGTCACAGGGAGTAATGTCTTAAGTTCATAGAGTCCTACTTAATACTAGAGCAGTTCACTAGTATCACACAGGACAGCACTTAGCCCATACTGTTCAGGCTCCCATAATTTCGGCCGGATCTACATTAGCGGAGTTACAAAAGTATATGTGTATGTATGTATGCTTGTATGTATTTATGTATGTATGTATGTCCAGAATAAAAATCAAAAGAAGACCGTAGTGTATGTCTAATGTCGTTCCCAGAACCGGGAAGGGGGGCTAAAAAATAGTCAAAAGTACCTAATTATTTCTCTATTAAAGAACGAAAATTGTTAACAAATTGTGTAAGCCACTGCTCTATAAACATTGATTTTCGTTGTTAGGTGATGAGACCTGTTCCACCATACTATCAATTGCAGGCGACTAAAAAGCGCTGTTGACCTTAGCGAGACGGTTGTCTATTTCTCTAGAGCAATGGTTATCAAAGTTGTCCGTACGCCCCCTCCCCGGGGGTGGAAAATTTAAATTGATTTGGGGTCCTTGTATAACGTCTGGGGGTCTGCGCAAGGCTTATTATAAGGTAATAAAATTGTGATCTGTGACAGTGGTTTTCGGTGGTTAATACCATTCTGTGTTTTAAAAGTAAAGGTCTAGTTCTGAAGCGAGATATCGATGGACTGCCTGCCTCTTATAGCAATTATTATAGCATTAATTATTGATTGCTAAGCCCAGAGTACACCATTTATACCAGTTGCATGTGAGGTAATTCCACAGTGTTGCATAAACTAGCTTCAGGCTTTATAACAAGAATTTAACTGAACAATAATAAGGTTGAATAAGATTGAAGAAATAACTTAGTGCATACGAAATTCTTTATGTGAGTAGGCCAACTTCAAAACATCTCTGAGGGGTTTACTTTACTAGGAAATGAAGCTTTACATTTAGCATAGGCCTATGTCAGATTTGTATAAGGAGAGAAATTTTGTTGAGAATTGTTATTTTCTAAAGGTGAAGCGTTATTTACGAATTAAAAAGATTTTTTTCGATGGTTTTAAAAACTAATATTTCTCGATTATTTTCCACAGTACACCTAACATCTGAACTCTGGATCAAAATTTTAGGGTACATTGTCATGCAGAGCTTCAAAGACGTATTGAGCATTTATATTACAATAAATTTGTTTTTATTTTGTTGGGACATGTACGTATTCGGTCTCTCATGAATGTATCGTACTTGGATTGTAATTTCACTCCAAGATATTTCTTTGATTTTGTTCTGGCAGTCCTTCTTCAACTCATTCGCGATGCCCAAGGAGTGCCAGATTATGCTTTAAATGAAAACGCATGATGTCCTAGATTCCCTCCAGATAATCTCTTTCACATTTTTCCCTGTTGCTTATTTAAATTTTGAGTCTTGCTGTCATTATTGTTGCCTAGTCACAGACAAACTTCAAGTTCCCTCCAAGCAAGTGATGTGTGGCTGAGAGGCTAAAACCTCTTCGTTACGGCTTGGCCACCTTACAAGGGGGCTTGAGTTCGTTTGCTGAGAGGTAGGAAAACCTTCTCCCCCCTACACCCACTGGTCCACAAAATAGTTTGGACCATTACTAAAAAAACACCATTATAAACTTATGCATAACTAGTGCATTGAACAGTGAAGTAACATCATGTACTGGTTAAAAAAAAAAGTGCGTTGCCTTCAGAGATTTAAACAAATCTGGTAAAATTTGATTCCCGCTGGTCTACAGCTTACATTTAATTTAATTTAAGAAAGAATATAGAACATAACAAATTACCAAAACAAAACTTTCTGACTGTTTCTATTTATGTAATTACAAAGTGTAGTTTTACTGAGAATGTTTGTTCTCAGTTAGATGTCCCCCCCCCCCACCACTTGATGTCCCGTGCGGCCCGCACCACCCGCAGATTGCTAGCCACGCCACTAATGTGAAGTACTATGTTTATAACAAAAATAAGGCCTACAGCGTTAGAGGCGGACAAGCCCTTTCGCGTGATGTGGTGCGGTATATGATACTCACCCAGGCCCCGCGCTCTGCTAAGGCCGCCTCTGTGTATTAACCAACCATCTTTACACCCATCATATTTCTGCTTTACCGAAAAACCATTTCAACTGCTTTTCTTTCTTAATATATACATTTATTAAAAATATATAAGTGACTTAAAGTTGGACAGAATTTAGCCGGTAGTGTCCCTTTGACTCTAGATTGTAAGAATGAGATTTCCAGGACTCTGTGGAGTCACATCTCCCAACCCTTCACAGCTTTACACAAGAATCGCGCGACGCTTTGCTCTCAGTAGAGTGGCGGGAGATACGGGGAAACAACCGACGCCTACACTAGAATAATCGCGTATCGTCTGCTTTCCCCTCATTGGTTTGCCCTCCTTTGAGGATTTGTCAATGAATATATATCTACATCAATGGATACAAGAGTTGGATGAGCTGAACCATTTCATTTTGTGTGACGAAATTAATGGCGTGTTTAATTTCGTTTTCTTGCTAACGGATACACACGAAAAAAAAATGGAGACCCATCTTAATTGGATTAACCACAAAGCAACGGTCGGTAGTGTCTTAAACCTTACATTAGATTATCTGTTTATTTATATATTACCTGCGACGTGCAGAAATCAGTACAAGAGTGCATAATGAGTAATTATGAACGTAAAAATATCTCTATATAGTTAGTTGTATTTGGAGACGCGTTAAAGCGCTTTGCTTCTGAACTGGGGGTCCCGGGTTCGAATCCTGGCGAAGACTGGGATTTTTAATTTCGGGATCTTTGGGCACCCCTGAGTCCACCCAGCTCTAATGGGTACCTGACATCAGTTGGGGAAAAGTAAAGGCGGTTGGTCGTTGTGCTGGCCACATGACACCCTCGTTAACTGTAGGCTACAGAAACATGACCTTTACATCATCTGCCCTATAGACCACAAGGTATATTATTATATTATATAATAATAATGTAAATGTTATTTTTACACAAGTTAAAGTAGAAGTTTAGTTGTTTTTTTTTTAGCGGCCCCCGAAAGGGGAAAAGGCGCTATTAGTTATGTGTGAAATGTCTGTCCGTCCGTCTGTCCCGTTTAGATCTCGTAAACTAGAAAAGGTAGTGAAAATCCGACATCATAATATTTTAGTCCATTACTTTTATTTTGTCTCCTAGTTCATGATGCAATGTTTATTTTATCTTTTTTTCCCCCAACTGATATAGATATCTAGGCTATTACCTTAATGGAACTAGATATGTGCTTGTAGACAATGGCTTCAACTCCTGCCGAGAAGAAAATAAGAGCTATTTCCGCCGATATCCTTGCGCTCGCATTAGATTTTCAGCGCGGCCATAAGAAAATTGTGCTTTTGTTAATATTATTAGTATTTTTTGCTGTCCATATATCTGTCACGTTTAGACTTCAATGACTTAAAAACGCTAATGAAAATCTGATTTAACCATCGCTTTTATTTTGCTGCAGCTATTTTTAGTGCTCTGAATGTGGACCCCTTTTTTTAAAATATAAAAACTTTTTCTGCACCAATGTACACCATTTTTAAAAGCTTTATGTGTTTCTTACTTTGGTACTTGGGACAGTGGTCCAGACATTCAAATTACGGTGTTGTAGGTGCCACAGCTACTAAGTAAATACATAAGCAAATGTTGAAGTACAACTGAGTCCCCAGGGGTTACCTACGAGTTTGTGTAATATAGAAACCCCCATTTTATTCTTTTATCTTATATACTTGTATGGCTTCGGTAATCGTGATCAATTTCTAAAAATGTAAAAGATAAGTGTCACAATCATCAATTGTGGATGTCAGATGTCAAGATATATGAAGATACTATGATAAATGTCACGTTGAAGATTATCTTGATCTATATCACACTATCAATGATCGTGACTGCCGAGGATCTTGAAATCGTCTTTTAATAAGATGATCGTATAAAAGTAGCTAGATCTAGTTGATAATACTATCATTCAGAATGTTGCCAGTTGATAAGAGGATCATCTAGAAGATGCCAATCGCTATGTCGATCTAAGTATGTTACTATATTCAATGAAGAAACTTCTCTTCGTCTAAAACAATTGCTATTCACAAATAATTACAATGGTTAAATGTACTTGAATAACATAACTGATCTACACAATAATATAATTGAGTTCTAATACTAAACTCTAGTACATGTTCTCTCTAACACGTTCCTACAAGACTGGCGCAATCTAGAACCTTTCCCGGGCTCTAGAGCATAATCACGTGACCAACAACTCTACACTGCAAGGCCAACCAATAAATGCAGCTCAATGTACAACAATTAATATTTCAAAACCAATCACATTTATTCTGAACATAATCCTGTTGCATGACAAAAATTCCCCGAGGTAGCTCGAGTCCTGCCGACAAGCTAAATATAGACTATGGCCAAATATAGATACAGTGTACGTGACATATTACCCCCCGCTTTCTTAAGCATTTGTATTGTAATAGAAATGCGTATGAAATAATACATGAAAACTAATTTTGATATTATAACTCATTTGGTTAGTACTAATGTGAAAATGTGTACATATCCAAAAATATTACATATGAAAAATAAAAAAAATGGTTGAGATACAAAAGATGATTGTAGTTACATTGTAAGTTGCATTATGTAATCACATTTTTGGTCATGGTTCATAAAAAATATGTATAATGTCTTTAAACATTAACAAGTTACTGTACACTTGATGTCACATTCGAAATGAATTAAGACTATAATAAAATATAATAAAGATTATTATCTTTTCTTCGAAGGTACTTTGGATCTGTAAAAAACATATTACAAACTTAATCTGATAATAAAATATCTGTGAAGAGAAAATGTAATGACGAAACTAAGAATTAACTATATACATCTGGACAGTGTGTCAGCGAATACATTCAATTGACCTGGTATTGTCTTGACATCAAACTGGTAGTCCATGAGTTGTAGACTCCAACGTGTTAATCGTCCGTTTGCCATCTTCTTTGAATTCAGAAAAGCTAGTGGTGCATGGTCTGTAAGTAGTGTGAAGTGTGCACCCAATAAATATTTGGTGAATTTGGAAATGGCCCAGACAATGGCCAGACATTCACGTTCAATAGTGGAGTATCTAGTTTCGGCTGGTGAGAGTTTCCTGCAGATAAAAAATACAGGATGTAAAGTTCCTTGGTAATCCTGCATTAAACATGCTCCAATGGCTGCTGAAGATGCGTCCGTGGCGAGATGAAAAGGCTTTTCTCGATTCGGAAGTTTGAGTATACTGTCTCTGAAAAAAGTTGCTTTGATATTCTCAATTGTGTCTTGTAGTTCCGTAGACCATGGAATCTTGATAGGTTGACTTTTTTTGTGAGGTTGGTCAATGTTGATGTGAGTGCTGTGTAATTAGGAATAAATGTTCTGTAAAAATTACACAGTCCCAGAATGCTTCTAACTTGCTTCTTAGTTGTGGGAACTTTGATGTCTACAATGCGTTTGATGATATCTTCTTGTGGTATTGTAGCTAACTCGATGACCTAGGAAAGATACTTCAGTCATGGCTAATTCTACCTTGCTGGGTTTTATCGTGAAGCCGTATTGTTGTATTATGTTGAAGACTTAGTGTAATCCTTTCATGTGTTCATTCCATGTTTTATGGAATATGCAAATGTCATCTATGTAAGATACTGTGTCTTTTCGTTGGTTCAGTATTCTATGTATAGCTCTGTTAAAAGTGCTGCTGGCGTTGACCAATCCGAATGGCATGTAGTTGAACTGGAATAGTCCGAAAGCTGTTGTAAAGGCTGTAAATGGTTTTAATTCTTCCTTCATAGGAATCTGGTAATAACCTCTAGATAAATCTAGTTTGGTGAAAAATTTTGCCTCTGAAAATTGTGTCATAAGATCTTCAGGGTTAGGCATGGGATATGAATCGAGGCGAGTTATTTTGTTTAATTGTCTGAAATCGACACACATTATTGGAGTTGATGCTTGTTTACGTTTGACAAGTATAATTGGTGCAGCATATGGTGAATTAGAATGTTCTATGATGCCTTGTTCTAAAAGTTGATTAATTTCTTGTTGAAGGAAATATCTGTAGTGTATTGGTAAAGGATAAGGTCTTGATTTTGTAGGCTTGGAATCTGTAAGTATGATTTCATGTTCGACAATAGATGTTTTTCCTGGAACATCTGTGAATATTTCTGAATGTTCTTTGAGAATGTTTGTCAATTCTTTTTGTCTTTGAGGTGAAAATTTATCAATTTTAATATCTTGCCAAAATTCAGTTTGCTTCGGTGGTGTATTTGGCATTATGAAATCATTGCAATCATCCATATCATCATTCTTCTTCAGGTATGACTGCTAAACATGACATAACTCTTTCTGTTTGTTCTGTATTTGTATCATCATCTGTTTCAGTGTTCTACTTTTGTAGCATGTTGATATGGTATATTTTCTTATTGTTATGATTGTCAATTTCATAATCAACATGTGATTTTTCTGAGTACTCAGAATGGACCTTGCCATGTGATAAATAGCTTGTTGTTCTTATCTGGTAACAATAAACATACTTTGTCTCCTGGTTCAAATTGTCTGAGTTTTCTAGTTTTGTTGACTCTATTTTGAGTATTTCTGATAGCTTTAGCTGTGGCTTCTTTAGCTTGTTCACATGCTGATATGACAAAGTTTCTGATATTTGAGGCTTGCTGACATGCTGTTTCTGTCTCTGATGAGTTTGAATCTGTTTGTATTGTGGATTCATTGATATTTGCATTGTTACAAAGGCTATCCTGTTTGTTGTATAAATTGTCTCTTTATGATGCAGCACTATAGGATAGTGTTCTTGAATTCTTGTATAAGACTTGAGATATAGAGTCTTTGTTGCCAATGGTTCAGGATGGACATGTGGGAGATGGGGATGGACTTGTGATAGGTAGGGATGGGCATACAGTGAGTAGGGATGTCCATATTGGCTTGCTCATCAACTTCGTGGCTTGACTTGATTGTATTGTATTGCCTTTGAGACGTTTCATTCGGCAAACATGGCAAGAGCTGACATACTTCTTGATGCTTGGCCAATAGAATTCTTGAAGGATTCTTTTCTTCGTTCTGGTTACACCCATTTGACCTGCATGTGGAAAATTATGTCCTGTTGCCAATATTTCTCTTCTGTATCTTTGAGGTACAAGTACTTGTTGTATTGTTTCGTTCTTATTGTAACTGTTCTTCATAAGAATACCATTTTGAAAATATGGTTCATCTGTAAATTTTGATTGTTTGTTTGCTTGCGCCTTTTTAAAAAGTCTTTGCAATGATGAATCGATCTTCTGTTCATATTTGAATTCATCATGTTGGAATTGTGGCAGTACATTGTCATTTTCAGGTAATGCTCTGATTACTGGTTCTGTCTCATTTTGAATGGTCTGTAGTTGTGTCTTAGGTATCGATTCATTCTGGCTTGCTCGTTTGGGTTCAATATGTTCTTTTGGTTTGGTCATTGATCTGGTTACTACTGTATAACATTCTTGATTTCGTTCAATGTTGTTTGCCCACTCTAAAAGTTCTTGTGGGGTGCAGTCTGTGACTCCTTCAATGCTGCCAATGATTAAGTCAACTGGTAAGTTGCTGACAACCAAGGCTTCGGTTGGATTACTAAAGAATGGTGTCTTAATGTGTATTATGGCTCCTGGTAGACTGCTGACAGTGCCATTGAATGCTGTGGCTTGAACTGATTTGCCTTTTAGTTGGTTTGACTTGACAAAACGTTTCTTGATTAATATAGATGTGCTTCCGGTGTCACGTAGCACCTGTACTTTTTTAAATTTCCTACCAAACCTGGATAGAATTTAAGATCATTTGTTTTCGCTATGACAGTCATGGTTGAATGTTCCGCGCTATCATTTCTGGTAGAAAAGTTCATCTTATGTACATATCGTGGTCTAGAGTCTTTAGAATGGCTTCTGTAACGAGGTCTTTCATTATATCTTTGATTTCTTGTAGCTTGCTTGCCATGGTATGGATTGCTGGTGTTGAACTGCTTTCTTCTGCATTCATGAGCTTGATCACCTTTCATATGACAATGTGAACATTCAATAATCTTGGTTCGGCATTGAGAAGCAAAATGTCCTATGTTGTTGCATCTGTTGCAAATTATTTTGTCATATTTTGTATTCTGTGAATTTCTTTTGTCTTGTGAAAAACAGACAAAGATTTCGTCTGCTGCTGGTTTGACTGGCTTGTTTGGATAAGCAGCTTTATATTGTCTGATGATTTTGGTTAACGTTGGAATATTTGAAAGACTTCTTTCAATTATATAAGATTGAATGTCTTCTGAATGACAATGATGATATGTTGTCTGATAGCTTGATAAGTGTTTTCCACTTTAGCAAGAGATATCCATCTGTCGAACCACATGGTCATGTTGGACACGAAAATTTGAGGATCGTCTTCTTGTTTTGGTCTTGAGCTATAGAATTTCTTTCTGTAATTGTCTGAAGTTGCACCGTACTGACGTAATAATGCTTCCTTGATATCATGATAGTCACTGCGCTCGTTGACTGACAACTGCGAACAAATGTCAACTGCTTTTCCTGTCGGTAAACTAAGGAGGGAACTTGACCACTGGTCTTCTGGTAAACCAGACGTTGTTGCTAATTCCTCGAATCTAATAAGGTATGAGTCCATGTTGTCTGTAGACTCATTGAATGAATTAATCTTTGACATGAGTTTATATCGATCAAAGACATTGGAACTTGCTTGATTAGTGTTGGCTTCTGTTGATTCTGAGTCTGACTTTAGTTTATTTTCTTCATGTTGCATTTTCAATTTTTCAAATTCCATTTGTGCTCTTTCATGTTCTCTTTGTCTTTCTTCAGCTTCTTTATCTTCTTGACGTAGCTTTGCTTAATATTCTTTTTGTTTTTCTTCAAATTCGTTTTTTTCCATTCGTTCTGCCCATTGATCGGTTTTAGAGATTTGTTTTTCTTTAACTATCTCGATTAACTCCAATACTCGTTGAGTTCTAGAACTTGAATCCATTCTATAGTTCTTGTGTTTTATAATATATGAACTTGAATATACAAATTTAGTACTTTTTGAATATAACAATGTTAGTTATGCCGTCACTGGCTAATAATCTTGAACAGTAGGATTATATCTACTACTGGAGTCGTTGTAGGAAGTGTAGATTTATCCAACCGTATCAGGTTAATGAATTATTGCTGAGCAGTACAAGGCTATGAACTTTTTCTCTCTGAAATTGTAGATCTAGTATAACTTGTAGTATTAAAGTCTTCGTTTTGTACGATTGACTTGATATCAAATAGTAGAAAAATGTCTACTTGATAGATTATAGTGCCAGGTAATTGCTACTGGGCTTATCTATAATACCAATGCCAGTTAAATGATACTGGGCTTATCTACTGTTTCAGTTAAATAATACTGGGCTTATGTATGCCAGCTAAATATTACTGGGCTTATGTATCGTGCCAGTTAAATATTATTGGTCTTATTGCCAATGCCAATATAAAATAATAATATTAGATCTGGAGAGTTATAGTGAAAACTCGATCGTAGATCTCTCTCTATGATAAGATAAGATATCGATAACCAAACTGACTTTTGAACACAGTAGAACTATTCTCAAGTTGAAGAAAATCGAAGTTTTGTAATTGAGGAAGTTTTGAAAATTTGTCCTTAGATCTTGGAAAAAAAATTTTTTTTGATGATCTTTTGATGATCTTTATCAAAGGTCGAAGGTGCCAGATGTCACAATCATCAATTGTGGATGTCAGATGTCAAGATATATGAATATACTATGATAAATGTCACGTTGAAGATTATCTTGATCTATATCACACTATCAATGATCGTGATTGCCGAGGATCTTGAAATCGTCTTTTAATAAGATGATCGTATAAAAGTAACTAGATCTAGTTGATAATACGATCATTCAGAATGTTGCCAGTTGATAAGAGGATCATCTAGAAGATGCCAATCGCTAAGTCGATCTAAGTATTTTATTGTATTCAATAAAGAAACTTTTCTTCGTCTAAAACAATTACTATAATTCAGAACTTGAAAAAGCTATTCACAAATAATTACAATGGTTAAATGTACTTGAATAACATAACTGATATACACAATAATATAATTGAGTTCTAATACTAAACTCTAGTACATGTTCTCTCTAACACGTTCCATACAATACTGGCGCAATCTAGAACCTTTCCCGGGCTCTAGAGCATAATCACGTGACCAACAACTCTACACTGCAAGGCCAACCAATAAATGCAGCTCAATGTACAACAATTACTATTTCAAAACCAATCACATTTATTCTGAACATGATCCTGTTGCATGATAGAAAAATTTCCCGAGGTAGCTCCAGTCCTTCCGACAAGCTAAATATAGACTATGGCCAAATATAGATATAGTGTACGTGACAATAAGTTTAAAGATATATATTTATTATTTACACAGAGTGACAGATAGAAAGATAGATAGATAAATAGATAGATAGATAGATAGATTGATAGATAGATAGAGATACAGATATAGAGATAGAAATAGCGGTGCGAGATGACCAGTTTTTACATGCAGATTAGTAATTCTACTTTTTAATTCATATGTACACTTGTATCTAAGGTCATTCCGAGAACTGTGTTGTTTCTTTAAATGTAAAAGGGAATAAAAAGTACTTGTCCATGTGACCACCTTGAACTATTGATATCCAGAAGTTCAGCTGGGCGATTTGTATTTGGAACTGTAAGATAAGAAACGGAAGTGTTAAACATTATCAGAACGCGATGTCCTCGGAAGCTCACAGATTTTCTACTTACACAATGTACTAGAGCATTAAGTCATAAGTATAATGACCATCCACCTAAGGTTTTCCTGATTCCCACATTACAGAGGGCGAGGAAATATCAAAGTCTTAGTAGAAACTAATGTTTTGACTTGCAAGCCAAAGCAGAAATTCCGCCATTGTCAAGGTCACTAAGCCTGGTGATCTAAGGGAAATAATTATGTTTTGTTTTATTGTTATTTTTCTGCGACACTCGAGTAGAGAGTAGAAGCAAGGGAGCGGCAACACAGTTTCGTTTGGTTGTGTTTAGTGGTGAGAGTGTAGATTGAAAACGACATCAAGTTTTATTCGTTTGCTGGAGTTTGTTGAATATGTTGTAGATAGAAAACGAGGCTTTGACCTATCGCTTTGAGACTGTGTGTGTATGTATAAAGATGGTTGGCAGGTAAAATACTGATCAATGCTTGACTACTAAACTAGGCGCCTCTAGTAAGGCCGCGAGGCTGTGTTTTTATTACAACAGATTGCTTGCTTGTATTGCTCACACCGCTGAAGAACAACTTGCTTCAAAAATAATATTCACGAATGTCTTCAAAAATTTATTTCAAATTGTTGGCCACTTTTTTTTCCAGCGGTTCTAAAGTTTCTTACTGTGATCAATGACTTGATATTGAGTCCAGTAATCAGGGGCGTAGCCCGGGGGGGATTGACCTCTTTTGGGGGCCGCTTGCATTTTGACATTCGACATCATGACATGAGATAATTTACCTAATATATATATATATATATATATATATATATATATATATATATATATATATAAGCCCCACGGAAACGCTTCAAAGACCAGCTTAGGCGTCAACTTTCCTTGGCTGACATAGAAGAGAGCACCTGGTTGCATGCGGCCTCAGAATGAGACAGATGGAGGTCACTCACGAAGGCCGCGCGATACACATTTGAGACCAAAAGAAAATCTGTTGTGGAGGACAAACGCAGAGGGGGGAAAAGAAAATCTAAATCGACCGCCTGCAGACGATGGTTTTGCTTGACCTGGATGTGGCAAAATATGTAGGTCACAGCTGGGACTGCGCAGCCACGGGAAATACTGCATTCCTCACTAATTTTCGGACTCGAAGACTAGCGTTATTTTTATATTATTATTATATATAAGCCTTAACTCAAATTGGTACAGTATATCAATAAAATTCAAAAAAAATAATTGTTAACGACTTTTTTCCAGCGGTTTTAAAGTTTCTAACTGTGATCAATGACTTGATATTGAGTCCAGTAATTCATTTATTGTTTCCCATTGTTGTGACACTATTTTACTCGTGCACATCCTAAAAGTATAGCGCGCTTTATTTCAAATTGTTTGCATTATTGCACTCTTCAACTTGTAAAAGTCTATAAGCTTAGTCAAGTGTTGCAATGTATTAGCCTCTGCAGTCGAAGGAGACGAAACAGACGTTTAATCTAAGTCTTTATGCCTAAGTAAGAGCATCTCTATACAAACCAAATTGAAAACATCCTTTAAAAAAAAAACAAAGTTTATCTAAGGGAAAGAACTGTGCACGTATCTGTATCTCTAAATAATGTAGAAGTTATTTCCCTCATTTGTTATTAAACAAAATGATCAATTACTAATAATTAACCAAACAAACCAATTATTCTTGCAATCAGTGGATCAGAGTTTACACGGATGGCTCATCCCATAAAGCCACCACAAATGGAGGAGCTGCAATACTCATTGAATGGCCAGATGGAGGAAAACTATAGAAAAATCCATTGCAACTGGAGAACTCTCTGACAGTCACAGAGCAGAAAGGGAAGCACTAGCTGCTACCATGCTAGCAAATCATCCCAAGTCCCCCACACAGTCAGATTGTTTTTCTAACCGATGCGAAAACAACCCTCCAAAGCTTGTAAAACTCTGATTCCTCTTATATTAAAAACCTAAGAACAGCACTTACAAAGCTCAACAAAACAGCAAATAAACTGTTATTCAATGGATACTGTCAGGGGTTCAAATTTATATACTGCTGCTTGTCTCTTGTTCTTGTTGTTTCTTGATTTCGCTCGTTTGGGGTATGAATACTCAGTTACACTTATCAAAACTTGCTTAGTTACTCAAATAAGAACAGTTACCACTATATACACTGAAACTCCAACTCTCCAAGAATATAACAATGATATTTTAATATCCAATATAGCTCGAATAATGCACAATAAATATTACTCATTTACAACTAGAAGGAAATGAGAAGGTTGACACACTCGCCAAGAGTGGGAGAACTAACTCACAAATAAACTCTGCACTCTATCCAGAAGAATTGAAGAAATTAATTGTAAATAAAATAAATGAGAAATGGACGAGCTCTCATTCAAATCACAAGAAAGATGACGCTTACTACAAGCTATCCCGACAAGACCAACATCTAATCTTTCGACTCAGGACAGGACACAACAGAATGCGACAACACATGTACCGGAAGTACAAAATTGGAACCAGTGAAATCTGCCCATGTGGAGTATCACCAGAGAATGCCGACCACGTCCTCCAAAACTGCTCTCTTTACCAAGAGGCCCGTATAAGACACTGGCCCCAAAACACCCCAATAGAAATAAAACTATATGGAGAGCTCCCTGATTTGGAAACCACTGCGCAGTTCATCTCATGTAGTGGTCTAATCATCTGAACGCTCCAACATAAAAATGAGAACGAAGAAGAAGAAGAATTGACATTTTTTTTATGATTCATGTTTTGTTAGGTACAACAAATATATTTTTAAAGTTTCAGCTTGATCCTTGAATGGGTGTGCGAGAAATATCGTGTTCAATTATCTAATGGGACGAAACCCTACATCTTTAGCCCTCTATGTGAATACTGAAGGATTCATTTCCGTTGCTGGTATCAAACAAAAGAATTAGGTAATTAATTAATTGACTACATACGACGTAATAAAAATAATATATGTTCGTATCACATTTGTTTCTGCACCCAGCTTCAACTCTATGTTTAATTAATTGACTACTTGGTTAATACTTTTATTCATACATTTCTTGTCAATGCCAATGAATAATTTTGCAAAGTTTCAACATGATTTGAGAATGGGTGTAGAAGAAATGAAATGTACAAACTTTTTTTTTTACCAGACCGACGGACAGAATATAAGCTTAGTAATAAAAACAGATTGTGGTCTGTCCTATCAAATATTAGAGCAGTGTGCACTGTTCACTATAAATACTTTCGTATCTATTAGGGCATTGGTTCTCTATGAGTTATCAGCGGCTACCTAGAGGATTCCGTCTTATCTAGATAGCAGTGATTATCTATCTGCGAGAACAGTGGTTCATTAATCTTATCAATTCACAACATCATTTGTTTCACACATATTTCACACATTCGTTTTCAAGTCAATCTTAAATATTTCCATTGTACACTAGTTCATATTCAAATTTACACGACTCCTACGTACTCCTAGGTACAGAGGCAACGGCACCTTAGAGCAAACAACTGGGGATCCACTGTCTTAGAGTCTTGCCTGAAAGGAAACATTGTCCAACAAAGCAGCTAGTCTTGTCCTCCTCACTAATGGATGCCATTGTCCATTCACTGGATTTAATTGCACGACTGGACGAGTCTAATGAGTGTGTTTGTTTTCACAATAGTTGTTTTCTTTTTCACCAACAAAACCACACAATAAATGTTTGCTCTCAATTACTGTAATTAAAATAACATTCTTTTTTTCTACTTTTCTATCGGCACTTTGGGTTACAATAGGAAAAAAGGTTTAAAAACGATTCCCAGGGAGGGTTATAGCCATTCATGCCGCTACACAAAGTACTGAATATTTATAAAACGTGTTCTAGATACAAAGTTTGATTTCAAGCGGATTCATTGATTCTGTTAAAATAACTTTCTTCTAATTTCTAGGAAATCTTGTACACCAATAGTCCAATGAACCCTGCACAATATTAGTTTAAAGTATGCAACACACCGATAGTCCAATGAAACCTTCCCAGAACTATTGTACTGGAGTATACAAAAGTTCACAGAAACTATTTCCTTTAACAAATGAAGAGTTCAATAACACTAAGAAGTCTTTTATTAGTGTAGTCACTAAAGTTAGAGACACTTCAGGACAGAATAAAAAGTAAAGTAGCAATAATACATAAAGCACTGAACCATATAACTTACAAATAGAAAAGGAAACCTTAATATAATAGTCAGAGCGACACAAAAAAAAATAAGGCACATTTTTTATTTTATATACTTCCTAGAGGTGCTTCCTCTTCCCGAGTGCCGTTAGAACACAAAAAGGGTTGCCTTAATCAGCCAGACAAGGTAAACCAACGACTTAGCAGATTTAAGTCACTGATTAACATGCATGGATAGATCGATACCTGAAGTGCGTAGAATGTAATTGTCTTTTCTATAATTTTTTAAGATACAACAAAATGCTGTGATTTGGCGAACAAATAAAGTCTGTGTTTTTACTGTAGAAAGCATTAGAAAACGAGTATCGATTCCCCTATGCATTATTGGACATAGCGCCGCAAGTTGAAGAAAACATGGCTTTTTACAAAGAGAAGACATTATTTAGCTTTTAAAAATATTTTGTTGCAACAGAAAAAAAAGGGAAAGAATTTCTATGTTTCTCTCCTCTTGCCAATAAAAATTAGCAGACACATTCATCTCCCCTCTTCGTAAGTAAAAAAACATGTTCCGGGGATCCTTGAACAATGATTAATGCCGGCTTATTATCGGTTCGTGCCATGAAGCACGGGCAGTAGAGTCTGACGGGCACACGAGATTCGCAGCGTACAGCCGGGTTTCTTTTACTAGTAGTTGCGGGGGTTGCAGGGTTGCAGTTTTAATAGTAACATAACTTGGTGGCAGGAGGCAGAGAGAAAGGGAGGGCAAGACAGAGGAATGGACGGGCCTGGTCGGGAGAAAGAGAGGAATGGAGAAGGACTGTCAACAGATCTTGCGTGGTGCACCAAATGTCCAACAGACTAAAAGGAACGTGAAGGTGAACTTCGTGGCTATGTCCTCTTTTGTATGTTCAATGACAGAACCACTGGCGGATCCGGAAAGGGGGGGGGGGGTAGGAGCGATCGCCCCCCACCCACTCGACCGACCCCTTCCCCCAGAGAGGTTGGGGCGTGCGAATTTTAGTATAGAATATACACATTTTGTATGCGAATTTATTACTAATGTTAATAATATATACAAATTATTTGTATTTCAACCTATTTTTAGATTATTTCTCCCCCTCCCCTAGTATGTTGGCAGATTAAGTGGGGTCGGGAGGGGAGAATAGCATCAATTAATTCAATCAATTCATCAATCAATTCCAATGATGAATCGATCTTCTGTTCATATTTGAATTCATCATGTTGGAATTGTGGCAGTACATTGTCATTTTCAGGTAATGCTCTGATTACTGGTTCTGTCTCATTTTGAATGGTCTGTAGTTGTGTCTTAGGTATCGATTCATTCTGGCTTGCTCGTTTGGGTTCAATATGTTCTTTTGGTTTGGTCATTGATCTGGTTACTACTGTATAACATTCTTGATTTCGTTCAATGTTGTTTGCCCACTCTAAAAGTTCTTGTGGGGTGCAGTCTGTGACTCCTTCAATGCTGCCAATGATTAAGTCAACTGGTAAGTTGCTGACAACCAAGGCTTCGGTTGGATTACTAAAGAATGGTGTCTTAATGTGTATTATGGCTCCTGGTAGACTGCTGACAGTGCCATTGAATGCTGTGGCTTGAACTGATTTGCCTGTTAGTTGGTTTGACTTGACAAAACGTTTCTTGATTAATATAGATGTGCTTCCGGTGTCACGTAGCACCTGTACTTTTTTAAATTTCCTACCAAACCTGGATAGAATTTAAGATCATTTGTTTTCGCTATGACAGTCATGGTTGAATGTTCCGCGCTATCATTTCTGGTAGAAAAGTTCATCTTATGTACATATCGTGGTCTAGAGTCTTTAGAATGGCTTCTGTAACGAGGTCTTTCATTATATCTTTGATTTCTTGTAGCTTGCTTGCCATGGTATGGATTGCTGGTGTTGAACTGCTTTCTTCTGCATTCATGAACTTGATCACCTTTCATATGACAATGTGAACATTCAATAATCTTGGTTCGGCATTGAGAAGCAAAATGTCCTATGTTGTTGCATCTGTTGCAAATTATTTTGTCATATTTTGTATTCTGTGAATTTCTTTTGTCTTGTGAAAAACAGACAAAGATTTCGTCTGCTGCTGGTTTGACTGGCTTGTTTGGATAAGCAGCTTTATATTGTCTGATGATTTTGGTTAACGTTGGAATATTTGAAAGACTTCTTTCAATTATATAAGATTGAATGTCTTCTGAATGACAATGATGATATGTTGTCTGATAGCTTGATAAGTGTTTTCCACTTTAGCAAGAGATATCCATCTGTCGAACCACATGGTCATGTTGGACACGAAAATTTGAGGATCGTCTTCTTGTTTTGGTCTTGAGCTATAGAATTTCTTTCTGTAATTGTCTGAAGTTGCACCGTACTGACGTAATAATGCTTCCTTGATATCATGATAGTCACTGCGCTCGTTGACTGACAACTGCGAACAAATGTCAACTGCTTTTCCTGTCGGTAAACTAAGGAGGGAACTTGACCACTGGTCTTCTGGTAAACCAGACGTTGTTGCTAATTCCTCGAATCTAATAAGGTATGAGTCCATGTTGTCTGTAGACTCATTGAATGAATTAATCTTTGACATGAGTTTATATCGATCAAAGACATTGGAACTTGCTTGATTAGTGTTGGCTTCTGTTGATTCTGAGTCTGACTTTAGTTTATTTTCTTCATGTTGCATTTTCAATTTTTCAAATTCCATTTGTGCTCTTTCATGTTCTCTTTGTCTTTCTTCAGCTTCTTTATCTTCTTGACGTAGCTTTGCTTAATATTCTTTTTGTTTTTCTTCAAATTCGTTTTTTTCCATTCGTTCTGCCCATTGATCGGTTTTAGAGATTTGTTTTTCTTTAACTATCTCGATTAACTCCAATACTCGTTGAGTTCTAGAACTTGAATCCATTCTATAGTTCTTGTGTTTTATAATATATGAACTTGAATATACAAATTTAGTACTTTTTGAATATAACAATGTTAGTTATGCCGTCACTGGCTAATAATCTTGAACAGTAGGATTATATCTACTACTGGAGTCGTTGTAGGAAGTGTAGATTTATCCAACCGTATCAGGTTAATGAATTATTGCTGAGCAGTACAAGGCTATGAACTTTTTCTCTCTGAAATTGTAGATCTAGTATAACTTGTAGTATTAAAGTCTTCGTTTTGTACGATTGACTTGATATCAAATAGTAGAAAAATGTCTACTTGATAGATTATAGTGCCAGGTAATTGCTACTGGGCTTATCTATAATACCAATGCCAGTTAAATGATACTGGGCTTATCTACTGTTTCAGTTAAATAATACTGGGCTTATGTATGCCAGCTAAATATTACTGGGCTTATGTATCGTGCCAGTTAAATATTATTGGTCTTATTGCCAATGCCAATATAAAATAATAATATTAGATCTGGAGAGTTATAGTGAAAACTCGATCGTAGATCTCTCTCTATGATAAGATAAGATATCGATAACCAAACTGACTTTTGAACACAGTAGAACTATTCTCAAGTTGAAGAAAATCGAAGTTTTGTAATTGAGGAAGTTTTGAAAATTTGTCCTTAGATCTTGGAAAAAAAATTTTTTTTGATGATCTTTTGATGATCTTTATCAAAGGTCGAAGGTGCCAGATGTCACAATCATCAATTGTGGATGTCAGATGTCAAGATATATGAATATACTATGATAAATGTCACGTTGAAGATTATCTTGATCTATATCACACTATCAATGATCGTGATTGCCGAGGATCTTGAAATCGTCTTTTAATAAGATGATCGTATAAAAGTAACTAGATCTAGTTGATAATACGATCATTCAGAATGTTGCCAGTTGATAAGAGGATCATCTAGAAGATGCCAATCGCTAAGTCGATCTAAGTATTTTATTGTATTCAATAAAGAAACTTTTCTTCGTCTAAAACAATTACTATAATTCAGAACTTGAAAAAGCTATTCACAAATAATTACAATGGTTAAATGTACTTGAATAACATAACTGATATACACAATAATATAATTGAGTTCTAATACTAAACTCTAGTACATGTTCTCTCTAACACGTTCCATACAATACTGGCGCAATCTAGAACCTTTCCCGGGCTCTAGAGCATAATCACGTGACCAACAACTCTACACTGCAAGGCCAACCAATAAATGCAGCTCAATGTACAACAATTACTATTTCAAAACCAATCACATTTATTCTGAACATGATCCTGTTGCATGATAGAAAAATTTCCCGAGGTAGCTCCAGTCCTTCCGACAAGCTAAATATAGACTATGGCCAAATATAGATATAGTGTACGTGACAATAAGTTTAAAGATATATATTTATTATTTACACAGAGTGACAGATAGAAAGATAGATAGATAAATAGATAGATAGATAGATAGATTGATAGATAGATAGAGATACAGATATAGAGATAGAAATAGCGGTGCGAGATGACCAGTTTTTACATGCAGATTAGTAATTCTACTTTTTAATTCATATGTACACTTGTATCTAAGGTCATTCCGAGAACTGTGTTGTTTCTTTAAATGTAAAAGGGAATAAAAAGTACTTGTCCATGTGACCACCTTGAACTATTGATATCCAGAAGTTCAGCTGGGCGATTTGTATTTGGAACTGTAAGATAAGAAACGGAAGTGTTAAACATTATCAGAACGCGATGTCCTCGGAAGCTCACAGATTTTCTACTTACACAATGTACTAGAGCATTAAGTCATAAGTATAATGACCATCCACCTAAGGTTTTCCTGATTCCCACATTACAGAGGGCGAGGAAATATCAAAGTCTTAGTAGAAACTAATGTTTTGACTTGCAAGCCAAAGCAGAAATTCCGCCATTGTCAAGGTCACTAAGCCTGGTGATCTAAGGGAAATAATTATGTTTTGTTTTATTGTTATTTTTCTGCGACACTCGAGTAGAGAGTAGAAGCAAGGGAGCGGCAACACAGTTTCGTTTGGTTGTGTTTAGTGGTGAGAGTGTAGATTGAAAACGACATCAAGTTTTATTCGTTTGCTGGAGTTTGTTGAATATGTTGTAGATAGAAAACGAGGCTTTGACCTATCGCTTTGAGACTGTGTGTGTATGTATAAAGATGGTTGGCAGGTAAAATACTGATCAATGCTTGACTACTAAACTAGGCGCCTCTAGTAAGGCCGCGAGGCTGTGTTTTTATTACAACAGATTGCTTGCTTGTATTGCTCACACCGCTGAAGAACAACTTGCTTCAAAAATAATATTCACGAATGTCTTCAAAAATTTATTTCAAATTGTTGGCCACTTTTTTTTCCAGCGGTTCTAAAGTTTCTTACTGTGATCAATGACTTGATATTGAGTCCAGTAATCAGGGGCGTAGCCCGGGGGGGATTGACCTCTTTTGGGGGCCGCTTGCATTTTGACATTCGACATCATGACATGAGATAATTTACCTAATATATATATATATATATATATATATATATATATATATATATATATATATATAAGCCCCACGGAAACGCTTCAAAGACCAGCTTAGGCGTCAACTTTCCTTGGCTGACATAGAAGAGAGCACCTGGTTGCATGCGGCCTCAGAATGAGACAGATGGAGGTCACTCACGAAGGCCGCGCGATACACATTTGAGACCAAAAGAAAATCTGTTGTGGAGGACAAACGCAGAGGGGGGAAAAGAAAATCTAAATCGACCGCCTGCAGACGATGGTTTTGCTTGACCTGGATGTGGCAAAATATGTAGGTCACAGCTGGGACTGCGCAGCCACGGGAAATACTGCATTCCTCACTAATTTTCGGACTCGAAGACTAGCGTTATTTTTATATTATTATTATATATAAGCCTTAACTCAAATTGGTACAGTATATCAATAAAATTCAAAAAAAATAATTGTTAACGACTTTTTTCCAGCGGTTTTAAAGTTTCTAACTGTGATCAATGACTTGATATTGAGTCCAGTAATTCATTTATTGTTTCCCATTGTTGTGACACTATTTTACTCGTGCACATCCTAAAAGTATAGCGCGCTTTATTTCAAATTGTTTGCATTATTGCACTCTTCAACTTGTAAAAGTCTATAAGCTTAGTCAAGTGTTGCAATGTATTAGCCTCTGCAGTCGAAGGAGACGAAACAGACGTTTAATCTAAGTCTTTATGCCTAAGTAAGAGCATCTCTATACAAACCAAATTGAAAACATCCTTTAAAAAAAAAACAAAGTTTATCTAAGGGAAAGAACTGTGCACGTATCTGTATCTCTAAATAATGTAGAAGTTATTTCCCTCATTTGTTATTAAACAAAATGATCAATTACTAATAATTAACCAAACAAACCAATTATTCTTGCAATCAGTGGATCAGAGTTTACACGGATGGCTCATCCCATAAAGCCACCACAAATGGAGGAGCTGCAATACTCATTGAATGGCCAGATGGAGGAAAACTATAGAAAAATCCATTGCAACTGGAGAACTCTCTGACAGTCACAGAGCAGAAAGGGAAGCACTAGCTGCTACCATGCTAGCAAATCATCCCAAGTCCCCCACACAGTCAGATTGTTTTTCTAACCGATGCGAAAACAACCCTCCAAAGCTTGTAAAACTCTGATTCCTCTTATATTAAAAACCTAAGAACAGCACTTACAAAGCTCAACAAAACAGCAAATAAACTGTTATTCAATGGATACTGTCAGGGGTTCAAATTTATATACTGCTGCTTGTCTCTTGTTCTTGTTGTTTCTTGATTTCGCTCGTTTGGGGTATGAATACTCAGTTACACTTATCAAAACTTGCTTAGTTACTCAAATAAGAACAGTTACCACTATATACACTGAAACTCCAACTCTCCAAGAATATAACAATGATATTTTAATATCCAATATAGCTCGAATAATGCACAATAAATATTACTCATTTACAACTAGAAGGAAATGAGAAGGTTGACACACTCGCCAAGAGTGGGAGAACTAACTCACAAATAAACTCTGCACTCTATCCAGAAGAATTGAAGAAATTAATTGTAAATAAAATAAATGAGAAATGGACGAGCTCTCATTCAAATCACAAGAAAGATGACGCTTACTACAAGCTATCCCGACAAGACCAACATCTAATCTTTCGACTCAGGACAGGACACAACAGAATGCGACAACACATGTACCGGAAGTACAAAATTGGAACCAGTGAAATCTGCCCATGTGGAGTATCACCAGAGAATGCCGACCACGTCCTCCAAAACTGCTCTCTTTACCAAGAGGCCCGTATAAGACACTGGCCCCAAAACACCCCAATAGAAATAAAACTATATGGAGAGCTCCCTGATTTGGAAACCACTGCGCAGTTCATCTCATGTAGTGGTCTAATCATCTGAACGCTCCAACATAAAAATGAGAACGAAGAAGAAGAAGAATTGACATTTTTTTTATGATTCATGTTTTGTTAGGTACAACAAATATATTTTTAAAGTTTCAGCTTGATCCTTGAATGGGTGTGCGAGAAATATCGTGTTCAATTATCTAATGGGACGAAACCCTACATCTTTAGCCCTCTATGTGAATACTGAAGGATTCATTTCCGTTGCTGGTATCAAACAAAAGAATTAGGTAATTAATTAATTGACTACATACGACGTAATAAAAATAATATATGTTCGTATCACATTTGTTTCTGCACCCAGCTTCAACTCTATGTTTAATTAATTGACTACTTGGTTAATACTTTTATTCATACATTTCTTGTCAATGCCAATGAATAATTTTGCAAAGTTTCAACATGATTTGAGAATGGGTGTAGAAGAAATGAAATGTACAAACTTTTTTTTTTACCAGACCGACGGACAGAATATAAGCTTAGTAATAAAAACAGATTGTGGTCTGTCCTATCAAATATTAGAGCAGTGTGCACTGTTCACTATAAATACTTTCGTATCTATTAGGGCATTGGTTCTCTATGAGTTATCAGCGGCTACCTAGAGGATTCCGTCTTATCTAGATAGCAGTGATTATCTATCTGCGAGAACAGTGGTTCATTAATCTTATCAATTCACAACATCATTTGTTTCACACATATTTCACACATTCGTTTTCAAGTCAATCTTAAATATTTCCATTGTACACTAGTTCATATTCAAATTTACACGACTCCTACGTACTCCTAGGTACAGAGGCAACGGCACCTTAGAGCAAACAACTGGGGATCCACTGTCTTAGAGTCTTGCCTGAAAGGAAACATTGTCCAACAAAGCAGCTAGTCTTGTCCTCCTCACTAATGGATGCCATTGTCCATTCACTGGATTTAATTGCACGACTGGACGAGTCTAATGAGTGTGTTTGTTTTCACAATAGTTGTTTTCTTTTTCACCAACAAAACCACACAATAAATGTTTGCTCTCAATTACTGTAATTAAAATAACATTCTTTTTTTCTACTTTTCTATCGGCACTTTGGGTTACAATAGGAAAAAAGGTTTAAAAACGATTCCCAGGGAGGGTTATAGCCATTCATGCCGCTACACAAAGTACTGAATATTTATAAAACGTGTTCTAGATACAAAGTTTGATTTCAAGCGGATTCATTGATTCTGTTAAAATAACTTTCTTCTAATTTCTAGGAAATCTTGTACACCAATAGTCCAATGAACCCTGCACAATATTAGTTTAAAGTATGCAACACACCGATAGTCCAATGAAACCTTCCCAGAACTATTGTACTGGAGTATACAAAAGTTCACAGAAACTATTTCCTTTAACAAATGAAGAGTTCAATAACACTAAGAAGTCTTTTATTAGTGTAGTCACTAAAGTTAGAGACACTTCAGGACAGAATAAAAAGTAAAGTAGCAATAATACATAAAGCACTGAACCATATAACTTACAAATAGAAAAGGAAACCTTAATATAATAGTCAGAGCGACACAAAAAAAAATAAGGCACATTTTTTATTTTATATACTTCCTAGAGGTGCTTCCTCTTCCCGAGTGCCGTTAGAACACAAAAAGGGTTGCCTTAATCAGCCAGACAAGGTAAACCAACGACTTAGCAGATTTAAGTCACTGATTAACATGCATGGATAGATCGATACCTGAAGTGCGTAGAATGTAATTGTCTTTTCTATAATTTTTTAAGATACAACAAAATGCTGTGATTTGGCGAACAAATAAAGTCTGTGTTTTTACTGTAGAAAGCATTAGAAAACGAGTATCGATTCCCCTATGCATTATTGGACATAGCGCCGCAAGTTGAAGAAAACATGGCTTTTTACAAAGAGAAGACATTATTTAGCTTTTAAAAATATTTTGTTGCAACAGAAAAAAAAGGGAAAGAATTTCTATGTTTCTCTCCTCTTGCCAATAAAAATTAGCAGACACATTCATCTCCCCTCTTCGTAAGTAAAAAAACATGTTCCGGGGATCCTTGAACAATGATTAATGCCGGCTTATTATCGGTTCGTGCCATGAAGCACGGGCAGTAGAGTCTGACGGGCACACGAGATTCGCAGCGTACAGCCGGGTTTCTTTTACTAGTAGTTGCGGGGGTTGCAGGGTTGCAGTTTTAATAGTAACATAACTTGGTGGCAGGAGGCAGAGAGAAAGGGAGGGCAAGACAGAGGAATGGACGGGCCTGGTCGGGAGAAAGAGAGGAATGGAGAAGGACTGTCAACAGATCTTGCGTGGTGCACCAAATGTCCAACAGACTAAAAGGAACGTGAAGGTGAACTTCGTGGCTATGTCCTCTTTTGTATGTTCAATGACAGAACCACTGGCGGATCCGGAAAGGGGGGGGGGGGTAGGAGCGATCGCCCCCCACCCACTCGACCGACCCCTTCCCCCAGAGAGGTTGGGGCGTGCGAATTTTAGTATAGAATATACACATTTTGTATGCGAATTTATTACTAATGTTAATAATATATACAAATTATTTGTATTTCAACCTATTTTTAGATTATTTCTCCCCCTCCCCTAGTATGTTGGCAGATTAAGTGGGGTCGGGAGGGGAGAATAGCATCAATTCCGCCCCCCCCCCCCCCCCATAAAATTTTGAGTGTGGGCGGTCCAATTTATTTATAGAAATCACAGTTAGCTTACAGAATCAATTAAATATCTATATGATTAAAACTTGTTATTGATATTTTAACCGATCTTTATATTATGTCGTTCCCCTGTTGGCCGATTGGGGGGGGGGCGAATACCTCTACTGCCCTTCCCACCTTAACATTTTGAGGGGGGGGGGCGGTCCTACTTCTATGGAGAAATCATAGTTTGTGAACAAAATTAGTTTAATTAATATATAAATTTTATATTATGTCACTCACTTTCTGGTATCTTGGGTGATTCGGTGGGGTAAGGGGGGGGGGGGGCGATCGCATGTACTGCCCTCCCCACTCTAGTCCTCTGAGTGGGGGGCAGTCTTATTTTTGTGGAGAAATCATAGTTTGTGGACAAAATTAGTTGAATATCTATAATATAAGCTACGTATTGATATATGAAACCATTTGTATATTATGTCGCATTACGCTCTAATCTCAAATTTTATGATTAGTAAATATAAAATAAAAAAGGGTTGTACCAGGTGGGAGAGGCGATACATGCAATCGCCTTCCCCCCATCGGACTAACCAATATTTTTTCTTTTTGTATTAAAGTTATGAAATTACAAAATTAAAAAAAAATCTGTCACTAATATAATTTATATATGCTATAAATTAAATTTTTATATCAAGTCGCCCCACCCCTATTGTTTAATGCCAAATGCAATCATTAGCAGAAATTATAAAAAGGAGCGAGGATTAATCGTTTTCACTCTACTGTCCCCTCCCCTTTCCAGGCGAAAACATGACGTTTTAAAACAGAATAGTTAAATATGGCGACAGTGTTTATGTAATTGCACATTAGCTTATCATTATTTAAAGAAAGACTTTGCTTTGGAAAATTTAGAATTCATACGAAATTTTTCAGTATAAGAGTAACGATTGAGATGAGTTCTAAACCAAAATAATCTGTTCCTAGTCGCCTTTTTCCAACTTAATCTGATATTTTTCTAGTTAAATAAATTTGGGACAATAACTCACAATTTATGCTTGAATCATAAAAATGCACACAAAAAAATTTGGAGTAGAATCTAATTGGTCCACTTAATTTCTCATCCCACTTTCGAAATTTTTTGTTTAGAGCTTTGAATTTACAAACATGCCTTTTAATAAAATGTATCACTTACAAATGAGCATTTTTTAAAAATATTATTAATGGAATAATTTTTTTATTCGGCGGCAATCCTCAAAGCCTTAAACTAAATATGTGGGGTATCTGATCTTTTCAAGGAACAAATCGGTTTTATTTGCAATGTATTAAGGGCCTATAAATTCATACTAGAATATTTTTTAAGTAAAACAAAAGGTTCTTTTTTAATAGGATTAATAATGAACTTTAGGTCAGGAGAATGCGTTTCATTAGTGAAGAATGCAAGAAAGCGCTATTGGCGCCGGGGATTAGCCCCGAACCCCACTGGTGTGTAGAGTTAGGAGAATGCGTTTCTGCAGTGAAAAATGCAAGAAAACGCTTTTGGCGCTCCCCCAGACACTCAATCTTGCAAGAGAAAGGCCTCACTGGTTTGTTTTGTTTTTGTTTTTCCGACGAATATTGTGCAACAATGCTTTTTTAAATTCTCATATATTTATTTATTTATTAATTTATGCTGTACGCACGTTTATGCATAGGGTTAGGGTTTACTGGGCGTTAGGGTTAGGGTTTGGAAAAAAATATTTTAGCGCGCACTTTCTTCTTATATAATACAGACGTTACTTCAAAAAAGAAGATGATTACGTCCTTTCATGCTTATAGAATACTCAGTGCTAAGGTCCAATTATTTTTGAGGACAAGTTGGGGGCAAGGACCGGGGTTCGAATCCTGGTGAAGACTGGGATATTTAATTTCGAGATCTTCAGGCGCTTCTGAGTCAACCCAGCTCTAATGGGTACCTGGCATTAGTTAGGGAAAAGTAAAGGCGGTTGGTCGTTGTGTTAACCGTAGACCACAGAAACAGATGACCTTTACATCATCTGCCCCAAGGTCTGAAAGGGGAACTTTACTTTTACTTTCATAATATTAATTATAAAATTAGATGGTTTTATAGTCTTAAAACGTTTATACTTTTACGACTTAATTCTTTACACCATGCTTATCTCCCCTTAGCTTAGTGCATTTCTATGTAATAATTACGACTAATTTATTAACTAATTGGTTAATTTTTTATTGATTCTTATGTTATCATTGACAATAAATAATTGTGAAAAATTTCAACTTGATCCGAAAATGGGATGTGAAAGACATAACATGTACAAGATTTAACTCAGACAGAATAAGTTGATAAAAACTTTGTGAAAACCAAGCTTACGTTGTTTTTGCTATCAGTATATCGAAGGCTGTAAAACTACTTCATCATAGCATATAGACAAATTGACTTTTCACATTCATCATTGGAACAAAACATACGCGTGGAACTCCATGCGCGACATTTTCTTCTTTCTTGTGAGAAACTTGCCACTGACCGGACAGTGCATCTCTCTTTTTCTTCTACTGTGTGTTGGTCAGTGAGAACGTTATTGCGGAGCTGAGAGTGAAGGTTTCTTTGGTTAAATCTAGATCAAGATTGATAGTGTAGATTGGTTATAATGATGTGCGAAATCAAGACGTGTTCTTGTTTTATTTAGTGTTTACAAATATCGTTTTAAAATCTTTGTTTGACATTCTTTAGATGTTCCCCCAGAGTTGAAGATATTCAAGATAATATACATCTTAGTCCAAACCTCTATCTGTAAAAGAATGCTGCGATTGCATTGGATGACCAATGTCCATTGACAGATTTTATCTGTAAAAGAATATTATGAGTACATCGGATGACGATTGTCCGTGGAATGAGCCACAAAATTCTGAAGTTAAATCTGTTTATAAAAATTTAGCCAAATTTTATATTATATTTTATAGTTTTTTGGTGGCACTATTCATTTATTCTAGTTTCCTCTTAGTAAACCTTGACCTACATTTTAAACAATTCTTTTTTTCTTTTTAAATTGAGAAAGACTGCTGACGTAGGCAGCCAAAAGTCACTGCTTTTTAACGTTAAGGCTTACAATAAAATTAGTACTGATAAAACTTGTAACTAGGACATTACAGTTCACGTCTTGACTTAAGTCTTCAGCCTCTAGTTAGTTCTCTATGAAACGGGCGGTATCAAATCAACCCATACTTCCAATATTACAGCTTCCGCACTTCTTTTCTATGATACGGGTGGTATCGAATCAAATCATACTTCCAATATTACACCTATCGCACTTCTTTTCTATGATACGGGTGGTATCGAATCTAATCATACTTCCAATATTAAACCTATCCGCACTTCTTTTCTAAGATACGGGTGGTATCGAATCAAATCATATTTCCAATATTACACCTTCTCCGCACACTTCTTTTTCCTGTACCCGACTTTCGCTCTCCTTCGATACTTGAACATCACATGTAAATCCAATTTATTTCAGTTAAAAAATCTCTTCATGTGACATTGTGTCTGCTCCCTTGCATAGAATTTATATGTCCATCTACAAGGAGAATAGATCGCTGACGTCACAGGAGCAGACGATTTCGACGCTATTTTTATGAAGAGTTCATCTATCGTCTGCACGTCACCGAGTGCACCAGAACGTGGTACATGAACAAAAAAAAATCTAGAGTTTACACAGATCTATAAATAAACAAAGTATCAATATTTATACTTGCAAATGTGGAGGTTGTTTTTTTTTTTTTTTTTTCACGTCTTCGGTTCCTTTAAAAAAAAATGTAGGTCAATGTCATCAATGAGTTTAAGTAAAATTAAAAGTTTCAGGTTAAAGTTTCACAAAAATTTTAAGATGGACTTGATTTCATCACTTGTCTAGTCATTTGAGTTAGTGTTCTCAGTTTGTTTTTTTACATTAGCCAGTGCTTTTTGCAACAAAAATAGGTGCCTGTATTCAGTGATGGATTGCCTAACTTTTAACTACTAATAAATTAATAATAAAGGTTAAAATACGAGAAAAATAATTTTTCACCACGTTGAAAAAGGTGCTTGTACGCCGTACCGGTACGTACCGTCACAAATAAGGCACTGTTTGTAGCTATCATTTGTAAGGCTGAGTTTTAAGCAAGTTTTTTAATAAAGTTATTTCCTCTGTTTCTTTTCTTTTCTCTAAACCTAAAAATCTAAATGCAAAAGCCACTTATATTTTGCTGGAAATAAGACCCGAATTTGGATTGTTTACGTATAAGACACAATCGTGCTGAGCTTGTAATTATTACCAAGAGTTAATCCTAATGAAATTTCGGCTGTAAAAGATCAGCAAAGCAAAGAGGATTCAACTTTTTAATATTGTCTTTTGAAAGAAAACAAAACATTTAAAGCCACACGTCATTCTGAATGTTTCAAGATAATTTTCGTTGCTAAGATAACTAACTCACGCTGTCGTATTGCTTCCCTTGTTAGCAAATTAGTAAGAATAAAAAGAAATAATTCTATGTTTAGCTTCACCGTTTCAGTTCAACAACGCATGTGATGGGGAAATTAAAGGAGACAATGATTCCCAATTTATTTTACTTTTTTGAAATGTAAATTTAGCCTAAGTTTTCTCTTAGCCGAATAGAAAATAAAATAAAATTCATCTGATTAAAATGAAACACTTTACTATGTTAGTAGTACTAACAGTACTTAATGTTTATTTAGATTTTTGTTTTAAAAAAGTCCAGTATATGAACGACAATCTGAACATGTACCAACGAATTTAGTTTTAATCCTTGTATAGTTACATTACAGAGAAAGAACACAATAATAACATGGACAGAGGGAAGGTTCTTCGAAGGAGACACAGAGATTAACATTTGACACATGTTGTGTGACATGTTATAACAATGTGGTGTGACATGTTATGACATTGTGGTGTGGCATTTTATGACATTGTTATATGACATGTTACGAAATTGTTGTGTGACATGTAACGACATTGCTCTGTGACATGCTACGACATTGTTGTATGAAATGTTACCACTTGGCTGTGTGACATTTTACAAAATTGATGTGTGGCATTTTAAGACATCGCTGTTTGACATGTTGCAACATGTGACACATTCTAGAAGACGAAGTTCGGCCTATCAAGAGTATCTGAATTACAGATTCAAAGTTGCCCCGTTGTCCTGTAAATTCGGTGTAGAGTATGCTTTTTAATCAGGGAGAGCGAGATGGTGTCTGGGAAATGTCCCGACTTCCGGTCAGCGAATTCTCTCGTTGAAAGGGCCGTTGTTCAAGTAATATTGATTTTTTTTTTTTTGGCTGCCGTTCGTTACTTGTGTCTTTTGTATACGTGTTTAATGTATCAAATTATGTCTGGTCAGATTCGGCAGTCTGGTCGTCTAGATGATTTTGATTTTAACCGTTACATTTATATGTAAAATTGATTCTCACATTCGGCATTTCAAACTGTACAAATAATGGTGCGTTTTAGTGGACCTAGTAATGAACGCTTTTTTTTATGTGTATAATTTTTTTTTTTTTTTTGCTGTTTGTCTGTTCGTCGGTCTGTCTGTTTACAGTTTAGAGCTCCAACATTAAAAGTGCTATATAAACTCAAATTTCAGCAAATCTTACTTCATTGTTGTAATAATATGGGAGAAGTCTACTTTTTGTCTTATAAATGCGTACCCTTTTTTAAAATTAAAAATGTATAAGTCATACACACATACTCC